>VXBB01009099.1:363612-409688 GCA_013399915.1 Illadopsis cleaveri | reverse complement strand
ATAAAGCATGGCTGCTGTGGACTTGTCTCCTATGTTTTCTGTCATTTTGCTTTATTGCCTTGTGCCATTTTTAGTTCTTATTTAAACAGAGGAAAGCTCTCTTAGAGTCTGTTACGGCTCCAATGAAGGGGAGAGGGAAAGGACTCGGCACAATTACGGCTTGTCTAGTCAGTGGTAAAAGTGTGCTTATCACTTGCTAATGCTCAGCAATTGTGACATTTCAGTAATGCAATCTGAGTCAGCCGGGGCAGATTAGAAATATGGAAAGATTTATTAGGCAATCTGTGTCCTCTTAAACCCCTGCCTGGGCCTATTTATGGACACAGACATTGTTTTTTATTTCCTTTCCCTGAATGGCACCAGCGTAGCTGAAGGCTTCACACATACCCTTTCTCCTCAGGATAAATTTAGCTTCTTTTTTTTTTTCTCCCCCTAGTAACGTGTTTCTGACTCTTCCTGGTCTTTTGCAAGAGGGTCCAGCTTTTTGTAGTTCATGACTGGAAAGCTCTTGAGTCAGCACTGGCTACTTCCAAGCAACTGTCTGAAAATATTGGATGGAATTGGGGACGAGCCTGGTGAGGTCATACTCCTCAGAAGGATGAAGGGAGCAAGAAGGGGGCATGTCCAGCCTTTCATCCACCAGCATCCTCACGTCCTTCTGGGCAGGGCTGCTCTCAATCTGTTCATTCCCCAGCATGGATTGATCCTGGGGGTAATCCAGGTGCAGCATCTTGCACTTGGTCTTATTAAACCTCATGAGATTTCCATGGGCTCACTTCTCAAGCTTGTCCAGATCCCTAATTATGTGGATAATCCTAACATTTTCTCAAACAGGTTATTCAGACAGTTCTTTCTATATGCTGTATGTGCCATCTATATATCTATATATACATCTATATATATCTACATATACATCTATATATATATATGTAAATGTGTATACATATGCTATATATAATATAGATGCTATTTACATGATATATATATCTATATGCCATGTGTGTTACAGATCTGTAGCAATGTAACACTGCCCTACATCTCCCTTGCACGTCCTAAACTTCTTCCTGCTTCCCCTGTTTCTGGTAATAACTTAGGACGTGGAGATATTTTCCAGCTCCTGCTGAAGCCTCAAGCCCTAAGCAGTGGCCCTGGGTATTGGTAAACAATCCTATTTCTGTCTGTGTGTCAGTCAGAGGAGATGTTTGATTGCCCAAATCCTCAGAGGGAAGGGCAGAAGAGATATTAGACCAGACAAGCCCAAATTAGTGGCTAAACCTCCCTGCTCTGTGTTCCTCAAAGCTTCTTCATTAGGGTTTTTTTTGGCACTGACTGCTCCATCAGCAGTCTGCTATCAGCAATAAGAATGGATCCATCCCATCCCAGCCATGCTCCCTCCTGCTGTCAGCCCCAGAAATAGCTGCATTATTTCAGCTCGTCCTGACACTTTTTCATTCCAGCAATTTTAGGAGGAGATCAGGGGTTTGCACTGCTAGGGCAGACAAAACCGAGCCTCTCATCCAAGTAATGCTGCAGATCGTGGGTCCAAGCCTGGGGCAATATTGTGACATCAGCCCCAGAGAAGCTGCAGAGCAGAATCCCAAAGGAGCAGGGCACCTGTCAGGATCACCCTGCCTGAGGCTGCTTTGAGCATCTCTGTGGGTGGAGAAATATGGGGAAGGTGAGGGGTGTTGTAGAGCTGCTCTGCTTCCTGAGATCTGGGACACAGGAATATTTTTCAAAACCTGTGTCCCCCTTAGTGCCTCAAAAATTCACAAGGCCTGTGTAAGAGCAAGGAAAGAACTGGAGAACAGGGCAAGGAGTCTTTGCAGGCTGACAGCTTTCAGAAAGAAGGAAGTAAATCAGGGAGGAAGTTCCAGTTCCTCAAGATCTATGTCATTTTATAAATCATCAGCTCCTAGGATGCTTGACATCAAATATTCCAGCACCCAAGCACACTGCTATGTCTCAGCAGTCTCTGCTGTGTCCCTGCTGAGATTTTGCTCCCCTGTCTCTGCTCTGGTCTTTTTTTTGCCCTCCTATTCCTCTACAGCAGCCCCAGAGCTGCAGCACTGACAGAGGATCACTTGCAGGAATAGCAGTGTTGCATGAAAGTACCACATCTGCAAAAGGTCATTGACGCAGAATATAATATCTGAAAAATATGATACCCCAAAAATAAAATAGCTGAAAAATAAAATAACCAAAAAATATAATATCTGAGAAATATGATACCTGAGAAATAAAATACCTGAAAAAATAGAATACCTGAAAAATAGGAATATCTGCTAAAAGAGGGGAATGTTGTGAGTGACAAGGAGAGAAAGGCATTTGCTACAGCCCTGCCCCAGAGAGCAGCTGCAGCAGGTTCCCCTGGGACCAGGAGGTTTCCATGATCTCTGCCTCCTGCTCTAATGTCAATCAGCTCCTTTTGATCCTGAAATAAGTTTAGACAGTGAATGGATAAATAATAGTGTCTGGCTGTTCTCTGCTTTTTTTATACACTCCTGTCAATGCAGTCCTCACAGTCTTCGAGGAGCTGCAGGGGGTGAGGCTGCAGCTGTGGGGACCTTGCAGGTGACACTTTGGATGCAGGAGAGGTCATCCCTGACTGCCTGGTTTTCCAGAGTTTTCATCTTTAGCCCTTGACTGCCTGCCAGCCTTTCCAGCTGTGCCTGACAGCCGCATTTGGGGAATCACTGCCAGAAGTTTGTCGTGGAACAATGACAAGTCTGATGGAAAGGGCAGGAGGACAATCAGGCATGGGAACTGCCACCACTGAGCTGGAATTTGACCTGGATGTTGACTTCAATCCCTTCCTCTCCTTCTTAGCACATGAAGGCTTTCAAGGAATCATCACTCATGGATGACCAGCAGTGATCATTTCAAAAGCTTATCCCACCCAACTGGACATCCTTTTTCCCAGAGCAACCACCACTGGAGTGCAGTGTGATATGAGCAGGAGAGACATTTCACCTCCTGAAACACCGCAGGGTGCAATTCCAAAGGGATGCTTTACAGAGAAACCACAGCAATTAAAAGCAGGGTTAGAAGCCTGCAGAGGCAGCAGCACATAGGGATAATCCCTAACCTGAGGCCCAAAGGCACAGCCACTCAGGACAGAATGTTCTGGTGTAGGTGCACAGTCCTTCAGGACAACTACTGGACAATTCTTCAGGAATTTGACTCAAGAGTCCTTTGGCTGAAGCCAAAGGAGGAAATGGATCCTGATGGAGCAGGTAAGTTGAAGGCAAAGAAGCAGAGCTCTCTACTCAGTGCTGAGAGTCTGAGGGAGAAGCAGCAGGCGTTTGCTATTTTACTTTTGCAGTGTAAATACAAGCTTCAAAATGCCCTGCTCTCCATTCAGACTGACTGAGGAACGTGCAGGAGGGATTGTGCAAGTTACTCAGGACCCTGCAGGTCACCTGTGAGTCAGGCAATGACAGGAATTTGTGTTTTATGGATGGGCAGTGCCAGGCAGTTCAACAGCCATGTGAGGACAGGCACTCCTGAAATCTCGTTCAAGAGATGGAGAGTGGATCCTTTCCAGCAAGTAGGGAGCAGAAAACACAAGACAGGTCTTAACTAAGCTTCATCAGCATGAGGAAGAGCTCAGATTAGTGGGCTCTAAATCATCCAGGCAGTTTAATAACCAAGCACCTGCCACTGTCAGAGCAAGAAAGCAATTGACAATCATTTATTTAATGCACGTGTTTCACCCCCTCAGCAACCAGACTTCATGCAGGGAGTAAAGGTAGAGAGTCCCTGTGGCTGGTGGATGGATGGATTGGCTCTGTGGAATGTGTTGGGTCCAGGGCTGGAGGGACAAGGTCACAATTGCTCTGCACAGCACACGAACATGCCCTCAGTGCTGCTGAGCAGTGCTTCCCTTAATCTCAGCTGCCTGTCACCAGCACAATGCTAATGCTGTTCTGGCTTAAAAAGAGCTGGGAGTAGGTTGGGATATTCCTGTGCTGTGTAGGAAGTGAAGGAATGTGTAGACAACAGAAGGAGGAGAACAACAATAAAGTTTGGGCGGAAGAGCACGGAGATCACAAAAAATCTGGAGAAAAATCACCCTTGAGATAAAAGTGGGAATTCAGCATGAAGGTTCTTGGTGCTGGGTGCTTTGCTGAGAAGTGACCAAGGGTTGAGGACAGCCTGTCCTGCTGGATGCTGGACCAAGGATAAGCCATGTGCCCAGCCCCGTGAGGGACGCAGAATGAGACATGCTATTGCTTGTATTTGCCTCCAGCAGCCTGTCAAAAGAAATCCTCATCTGGCTGGGCAGCCTGTGCCTCCTGGGCACGGGCACAGCGAGGGGATTACTCCTCACTTACTCACACGCACGCACTCACACTCTGGGGACCACGCTGAGCTCACTTCCCTGGCACAAAATGGGAAAAGACGCCAAAATCCAGAGTGTTAAAAACGCTGCTTTTTCTCCCTGGGCGCCCAAGGAAAGGCTGCACACGGTCTGCCTCTCACTCTCTCAATTCCCTGACAGGAGCAGCATCTCCTCTCTCCTGTTGCTTGCTCAGCAGCCCTGACCCCAGGGAACACGGCCACGCTGTGCTTGCGTCTGGCAGTGAGCTCAGACAGGGCTGCTGGTGTGAAACAGGGATTGTCTGCCTGACCCCGGGGTTCCTGAGTTGATTTGATTCACCCATTAGCAAAAACAATTAGGATATCATTGCACTGACCTATCGGTGTGGAGCTGCTGCATCCTGCCGCTCAGTACTGCTCACTCCAGGAGGGATGAGGGAATTGAGTCCCCACAAAAGCGAGGTGAGAGAGCCCTCCCGCATTTCCTACTCACTATTTCTTGTTAAATCAACTCTAATTATCCTTTGAATGGCTCGGGGAGTTAATACAAATCAGACCACTCTATGCAGAGGGGCATTACGCAGCCTGGGAATCTCCCAAGACAAAACAATTGCTTCAAATCCCAAAGGATTTCAATCCTCCTCTCACGGCACGGCAGCAGGTCAGGACCAAACATTACCTGCACAGTCATTCATTCACTAGAAGGGTGAAGGAGATCAGGGGGAGCTCCCCAGGGCCATCACACTTCAAGGGATCTCTGGCAAAGGTGATCCCAGAATCGCAGAATGGTTTGGCCTGGAAGGGACTTTAAAAAGCATCTCATTCCAACTCCTCTGCCATGGGCAGGGACACCTCCCTCCAGACCAGGCGGCTCAAATCCCCGGCCACCCGGGCTTAATGAGACCCTCGATGGAATCTGTGGAATGCATGGCACCTCCTCAGGTCACTTCCACTTACAGACCTTTTGGAGACTCGAAGATAGGAAGGGGAAGAAGAGTTTTTCCCCTCTCACAAAGTACTGCAGCCCTGTGAGCCTCCTCTGTGTACGAGGGCAGCCTGCTCGGCTGGGCACTTTGGAGAGCCTCTCAGGGAGCTCTGATCCACATTCTTGCTCCTTGGAGCAATTGTGCCACTTCTCCAACCCCTTGCATTATTGCCCACAAGGTCTGCCCCGTTTTCAGCTGCTCCATCCAGCTCCTGAGTGCCCCTGGAGCACTTTGGGGTCTATTTTCCCTGGAGAACAGTTTGGCTGGAAGGGATCAAAACCATCTGAGTGCAGCAGAAAGGCACCACACAACCCCCAGAAATCACAATCCCCTTTCCAAAATAAATGAACTGTCCATCTAGTGAAGACAGTTTCTGATGGATTGTGTCAAGCAGAAATGCTCTACCTGCAGATGCTGTGAGCCTGGGGGGAATTCTCCCCAAGCCCAGCTGGTGCTTAGTCCATGCCCCCAAGCATGAATTCCAATTTTCCCTGGCTAATGCTGTTCACCTGAGCAGTCACAGGGAAATTACACTGGGACAGTTCTGTCCTTCTCTTGGCACTAAAAGCAGAATTTTTCCTGGCAGCTTCCCTACAGACAGATGCCAGCAGGCCAGGCACAGCTTTATTTACTCTCATATTTTGGCCAGTTGAGGGATAAGGCTCCCTTACCTGCCTAACATCAGCACATCCTAACAGCAAAAATGCAACTCGTACAATAGAATTAATTCTGTGAGTACGTGCTCTTCTCTCCTTTAAACCAGTGTAACTAAAATAACGCTTCTGTTTCCACAGAACTTTTTGTATTTGCATCACTATAACCCTTGACTGCCAGGCTGGCAATTCCAGAAACTTCAGGTGCAGAGCAGTTATAAAATATTCCTTTAGAAAGTAGTTTATTAAACAACAAATTTTTTTGTCACCAATCACCAGGCAATGTCACCGTGACTGCTGATAAAAAAAGATTAATTTAAATTTTAAAGATCACCTTCTGTTGCTATTAGGAACTGAATATTTTTCATTAGAAACTGAATATTTTTCATTAGTGCCAGAGAGTTATCAGAATTACTTTCCATTCTAAGAGATGGGAATGGTCTTGATAATTCATTTATCACTCTCTAAGGCTAATTTATTAATAAAACCAGGCACCCATGTGGAGGCTGCTGGACAAAATCATTGAACTAAGGTTTGATTTAACATTTTTGCAGTAGTCAGCCGAAGAGGGAAGAATCTGTATAACATCAGGACATAGGTGGGTAAATTCACTGGGGTTTGTAATCCAAGTGCTTCTTCTGCAGGCTAATAAAGAAAATTTCTACTTTTACACCGGTGAAGAATAAATGGGTTTGAGTTCAGGATGATAACAGGGATGTGAATATCCTGCCCTCCCCTCTCTCCATCCCCCAGGTACCCTATAATCTCCATGGTGCATTTTCCCCTTCTTGTTCTGAATTGCCACAAAAGAAATTTTCCTTTTTAGCCATACCCAGCTACACCATATATTTTTTTTCCCCTATTGGCTGCAAGAGCAATGATCTCAACTAGATACTGCTGCTAAAATTACATCCTGCTTTTCCTGCCTTGGTCAGCCAGCCTGTTTAAAGTTGTCACTTAATTCCCTGCCAAACTGTTGTCATCTCAGTAGAAACCTAGCAAAATTACCCTTCGCTTAATAATATAATTCTACACTTACATTGTAAAATGTAAGGAAAACATGAGATTCTGAGCAAGCCAGACAGCTCCTTATTGCCATAAAACAGCTCAGCACCCACGTTGACTTTTCCACAACCTCAACTCCAATGGAAGCACACGAATGAACCCATGCTGGGAACTTTGCTTTGTTTATAATCTCTCAGTGTGAAAATGCTGGTGAAGCAGAGCAATATTTGCTGAACAGAACTCACAGGATTGAACAGAGCAGGGGGTGCTGATTATAGGTTTGGGATAAGGTCTCTAGGTGTGAAATTTTCGGGTTTGCTGTGAGAAATACAAATCAGGCTCTGCTCAGGGGGACCACGGGTGATTCCTCTAAGACAGGACAAGCTGGCCAAGGGTACTGAGATGGAAAAGGCAGCACCTTGGGCTGCTGGCTTCAGCAGTTGGGGTTTTCCCTGTGGTTAGGAGCAAAGATGTGAAGGCAACACACAAAACCCATTTTTTCCCTGCCTGTAAAGGATGGTGACTGCTGGGGAGTGAGCAGCTCTGAGGGACCATGCCCCTGGGTAGGGGTTAAGGGCAGAGGAGGGGAAAAAAGGTAGAATTTGATCTTTACTCACATTTATGGGACAAAAGGACATCAAAAGAGTCTGCCCATCTTGTCGCTTCTTCTGTTGACAGTCTTCTGTAAGGAAAGGAAGGGGCAAGTTACTGACAACCCACGGCTGCTCATGGCTCTGGAGCTGTTTGATGAGGACACCGAGGAAGGCTGGAATTCTTCTCACCTGATTTTGGAGGTCTAGAGTGTAGAACTGAGCCAAGCAACCCAGGGCTTCCTTTAGAATCAGTGAGGTGACACCAAGCAATATGCAGGGACTCATCTCTGCTCATCTCATGGCCCCTGGGAGGCCAGATGAATCATACCCAAAGAGGGACCAATTTTTCCTCATTGACTCTAAGCAGAGGCCCAGGGAACAAGCTCAGATGCAGACATTTACATTGTAAAAGCCAAAAGTCAGGCGAAATGAAGCTCAGCCCTGCAGAAGTGTTTATTTCTCCTGCTCTCTTTTCAGGGGAAGGACAGATCTTAGCTCAGGTGTGAGCAGGGACTTGTGATCAGATGAGTCCCATCCCACACATCTCAAATCAGGACTCTGGAAGGTCTGAAGCATCTCCCTCAAGCACTGTGCAAACCATCACCCAAATTTTGGCAGTGTTAAATCCGAGGCTGAGCTGAAGATGACCTGAAATTTCTGGTCACCTCTTACACCAAGGCAACTGCTCAGGCTTTGATTTGTGGTGCCAGAGGCGTAAATTACATCCCCAAATAGTGTAGAGATGTCCCACACGCTGCAGTGGGGGCTGTGGGCATGGCCTGTCTCACAGCAGAGCTCGTGTCAAAGATCCAGGTGTTTCCTGAGGCTGCTCCTGCTGGATCAGCGCCGGTGTGTTTTCCTCGTGGAAGCAGTCACAGCTCATACAAAGCACAAGAAAAGGAAGACAATACTGGAGAGGGGAGTGGTGGGTGGGGAGGGGAAGGGCAGCAGTGGGGTTGGGGTGGGATGCTGCAGCTATACTCACTTCAAAGCCCGGTTGGGCTTGTCCGGAAGAATAGCTGTGAAATCATTATATGAGTCTGATTTGTGAGACAGGCAGCCCAGGCGAGTCCTCATCCCTCTGTTCCTGTGGTCGAGGTGGGGAAGCAGGGGTGTTAGCAGGGGAAAACCAAAGAAGAGGATGATTATAAGTCTAGCCAGCTTGGCAAAAGAAAAAGAACAAACCCCCCAAAAAACCAAACCTCAGTGGCTCTGTGCCAGATCTGTGTCCTTGGTTCCCTCATGAGCGAGAGGGACCCTGAGACATCTCCAGGCAGATGTTGAGGATGAACACAGCACCAGAGCAGCTGAAGGCTCACTCACATCAGGCATTCAGCTGCCTGGGCTGGCAAAAAGGCTTTGAAAGGCTGTGCCTTGGGATGGTTTCTTGGAAAGTCCTGCTCTGGTCAGGTGTGGGAGGAGAGCAATGGGCAGCAGTACAAGAAATCAGTCACCACGTTCCAGCAGCACCAGAAACAGCACAAATACCAGAGGTGGAGGGCAGGAGAGGGCAGCAGGAAGGAGAGGGGTAGTAAGGCACCTGCAAGGTGAGCCTGTGCTGCAGCACCGTGAGTTCCCGCCCAGGACTGATCCCAAGTGGCTTCTTTAGACTCAGGATTACATAAGCAGGATCAAACTGCCTGTCTCCTGACACGCTTACCCAGGCAGAAAATGGCTTTATTGCTTTTTTTCCTCTAAATTTCAGCCCAGCCCCAGAGCCTTCGATGCTGTGCCAGCCCCTGGTGTCCTTGCCCAGCCCCTTCCCGGGACAGCAGCCGCAGCATCCTTCATTACATAACCCGGGACGGGCAGGGACACAGAGGGCCAGGGGAGAGGAACACACACATGCACTGCACGGGACTGGCACCACCCCCTACCCAAAAACACCTAGGGGCTGCTTCATGGGTTTGCACGGGCTCTGTGATCTGCCTCTCCAGTCCTAGGGCGTCTCCTCTCAATCCAGGAGATTCCTGGACATCAAACTAGGCCATTCTCTGCTCCGGACCATGGGACGAGCATTTCGGGACCCCGTCTCCACTTCTCAGCTGCTGGACCCACTTTGGAGGTGCTGAAAGCACTTCTCCAAGCCCTGCTGCCAAACAGATGCCAAATACTTTCTGTGGCTGCAGAAGTACAGCATTTTTTCCCCTTTCCATCTGTAATTCTTGCAGAACACTTCAGCACCAGTGCCTGAGCCAATCTGTAGCGCGCCTGTTTCCCCCTTCTCCTCCCGCCCTTTGGAGAGCTTCTATTATTGCACATTTTAATGTAATCTTAAAGCAAATTAAATGTTAATTAAATGCACCGAGTGTCTCCCTGGTGCAGCACAGGCAGCTCGCAGCGTTTAACAAGCATTAAACCCAGGAACTCCTCAGTCACAGGAGTTGTTGCACAGCCTCCAGCTCCGGCCCCACAGCCGTGGGCCTGGGATGCTGCACTCACCAAACTCCAGATGGGAGCACACGGAGTGCCACATTCCCAGCTGGACACCGAGCCTGCCACAGGATCCTTCTAGTGCCTCTCCAGATGCCTCCTACCCCCCACCTTTCTGTTCCCTCCTCTGTTTGCTCACGAATTTCCCAGCAAGAGGTGTGACAGGCATTACCGCAGCACTGCTCAGATCCCCCTGTGATGCCTGAGATCAAGGGACTGCAGCGGGGAACCAGAGTGGGTGGAGGGGCAGAGCAGGGAGTTGTTCCTCATGGAACACACTTCTCCCGGTGAGGACTTCCAAGACAGGACACCGTGGAAAGAGAGAGGGAAAGAAATTGGGTCTGCAGAAGGTGGAGAGGTGGCAAGGGAAGGGCAGGAGGGAAAAGGGGACACTGCAGTGAGCTGAAGGGCTTGCTGGATGAGGCAGACAGTGACAGGATGGGCAGGGGTGAGGGATGTGTCTTTCCAGTTACCTCCGTGGGATCAGTAAGGCAGCCATTCAGGCATCCAGCTATGGTTAACCCTTTAACTGGCTGGCTTGGACCGCAGTCGGGGCTGCTTGCAGGAGGCAGGAGTGCAGGAAGAAGGGATTTACTGTTTCATGTCCTGGCACTTAGAAATACATCAAAGAATCCTCTTTGCCAAAGCCAAGAAGGGCCAGTTGTCCTCAACCCATTTGATCCTTGCCTCCTAGTATGGAAAGTCAATTGTTCAATGGAAGATGTTGAGAGTTGAGGGATGGTCACAGAGGAGAGACAGCATTTCCTTCTAAGACCAGGACTGCAGGTAAAGTCCAGCTTCAGGTCTAAAG
Source organism: Illadopsis cleaveri (assembly GCA_013399915.1). Taxonomy (NCBI): domain Eukaryota; kingdom Metazoa; phylum Chordata; class Aves; order Passeriformes; family Timaliidae; genus Illadopsis; species Illadopsis cleaveri. The sequence goes on along the minus strand of VXBB01009099.1, from coordinate 398,884 downwards.
CAGTTTGAGTTTGGTGTCCCAGCTCACCAGGGAGCAGCAGGAGTTGGCATTATCCCACTCATCCTTCAAAGGTCTCTCCTCAACGGGCAGAGCTCCGGGCTGACCTCGCTAAGAAGACCAAACTACCTCTTGTGCCTGTCCCTCCAGGTCATGGCTGATGTTACTGGCCAGGCATCATGGAAAAGCTGCCACTGCAAACAGAATAACAGGGAGGACTTCACGCATCTGCAGGTGCTGCTCCTTTCCCCATGACAGGCTCAGGCACTCACACAAAAATAACTCAAAACAAGCAAGGCCTTGTTGGGGTGGTGGGAGCCACCAAGGAGATGCAGAGCTTGCAAAAGGGGAAGGAAGGAGGGAAGGAGGGAAGGAGGGAAGGAGAGAGGGGGATGGCGGGGTCCTTGTGAGCCTTGGCACACTGGGGAGCAACTGGTTGACAACTCTCACATCAGCAGAGAGTGAAGGTGAGATCCACCAGGCAGGAGAGCCAGAGGACAGAGAACAGGACTCTGCAACGAGCAAAGGCAAAGGTTCCTGATTTGCCAAGCGCCAGGTACCTTCCATGTCATGTTGTCACTGGGGACAACCGAGGGGGAGCCCAAGGAGCTGCTGAGGGCTGAGAGGGTGTGCAAGGGTCAGGACCTTGCTCTGCTGGGGCCTGGGGAGACCCTGGAGCTTGGGCTGCCCAATGCAACATCCCTCTTAAAACCTGATTACATTAAAAACGCACAAAGCCTCTTCCCCACTAAATTAATGGAGCTGGGATTGCTCTGCATTGCCAGTGAGTGCATCTCCTTAATCCCACCCCGACCGGCTGCCTCGCCGCGCTCTGACTGAAACCAATCCTTGTAATTCCTTAAGCCCCTTTAAATTTCCTCATTAACAGCCTCACCCGCATGTGGGGCCACAGCACATGACTTCCTAGAGTCCAGCAGCTCCTGCTTCTCTTTCCCACTGCTGCTCCGAGCTGGAAGCGGAGCCATCTGCCCTCTCCCTTGCCGCCTCCTCCAGCAGCCTGAATTTTGGGGTGCTGTTATGAAAGAGCCTCCTGCTCGCCCCCACTGCCACCCACTCAGCCCCCACAGCAGTGCTGAGCAGCTCCCAACTTCCCTGAGATCCCAAAGTCTGTCCCACCTCAGGGGTGCTGGGACCTACATTTCCCGTGGAGGCAATCCCACTGCTCGGCTGGCATACCCATGGATGTTCCCTCTGTTTGCAAACAAACCCAGTCAGTTATGACTTTAAAATGTAATCTGTGGTGTCTGATAAATTGCAGTAAAGATCTTGGTGGGGGGTTTTGCCTCCCCTGCTCCATCCTTCATCCTGCCTCCCCCTCCTGTGGAAGGAACCCGGTCAAGGAGAATTACCAGCCTCATCATGGATGTGTTTTGGGGGTTTCTCCTTGAGAGACAGCAAGGGAGGGGTGTGATTAGGACGTTCAGGTTATCAAACCACCTGAGCAAAGATAAAGAAGCCATCCCAATATGAAAAAAAAAATAGCAGCACAAAGGTTAAAAAACCCAAACAAACAAATAAACACAACAGCAAACCATGAGATCTCTCGGGGGCTTCAGGAGATTAAGACCGTCCATTCACATGCAGAGAAAACCAGGAAAAAAAAAAAAAATAGCAGCACAAAGGTTAAAAAACCCAAACAAACAAATAAACACAACAGCAAACCATGAGATCTCTCGGGGGCTTCAGGAGATTAAGACCGTCCATTCACATGCAGAGAAAACCAGGAAAAAAAAAAGAAAAGAAAACGAGCACAGAGGCACTGCAGACAGACAGACAGACAGATACCGAGGAAAAGATACTCACTGCCTTTGACCTGTCCTCTCTGCCGGTGGGTCTGTGCCGACAGCGCGGTCACAGAGGCTCTGGGGAGAGAGCAGAGCGGGCTTCTTCAGAGACAGCCCCCTGCTCGGGGTGCCAGTCACACCTCGGGGTGCCTCACACCCCTCCCCAGCCCTCCCCGGGCGGCAGCAGCAGCAGCAGCAGCGCAGCTCAGAGCCGCTCTCGCATCAGCCCCAGCCCGGCTGCGCAGCCGGCTCCGAGCGCTCTGCCCCGATCCCAGCGCATCCCAGCGCATCCCAGCGCATCCCAGCGCATCCCCGCCTCACCCACCTGGCAGCAGAAGCCCAGCTTCTCCCCCCGAGGGCCCGGGGCACGGCCGCGCACGGGCGGAGGATGCCAAAGGCTGCCGGGGAGCATCTGGGGGCGGGGAGGGGGGGATGCCTGCCAGAGCGCTCGCTTGTGTTGGAATAGAGCACCCGCCCGCTTCGCTCCGAGCGGCTCCGCGGAGCTTTGGGGAAGGTTGCTGCCCTCAGATCGCTCATCTGCAGGAGTTGCCACAGACAGGAGGGGTGGGAGAGTTTCATTGAAGAGCCCGGGTGTCAGCAGGGTCATTGAAGAGTCCCAGGTGTCAGATTTTGGCACAAAGCAAAGGAGGATCTTACTGCTGGGCACGGGGTGACAGAAGCAAAAACCCACCCAGTGGTGTGGCAGACCCCCTGAACCCGTCTGTGTTATACATCCCTGCGAGCCCCCTCGGTGCCCTCACCCCAGTGTAAGGGCTCCAATCCCCCTTTTCTCTCCTGCACCCACCTCCACCCTCCAGAGAACACGTATGGGATGTCCAGGGCACTGCGATGACAGTGACAACAACCTCAGCCAGGGCACCAACAGCCCCCCAGCTGTGGGCTCAGCACAGCCAGCATGACAACACCTGGTGTCACACAGGCACTGACAGGGGTCACAGGCTCACTGAGAACTCAAGCCACGGGATCTCCATTGCTTTTTTGACCCTAACAAAGCTGACTGACTTAAGAAAAAAAACCCGAAAAAACAGAAAGGAAAAGAATTACAATAATAATAAAAAAAGTCCTCTGCAGTTTAACAAGTCATTGCCTTTTCCCTGGAAACTTGTAGTCACCTTCCTCTCTGCTAAAACATTGCTGGCCCTGGCATCCTGGTGCTATAAGCAGGAAACATGCCTTGAGATAGCACATTATCACCAGGCACCATCCCTGGGGAGAGGCAGAGTCCTGCAAAACCTCCTAGAAAAAACACAGGGATTAGCAGCACTGCAGCAAAGATCCCGGCTCTCTGTCAGCTCAGACCCCCTCCTTCCCAGCCTGGCGTGGCAGGGAAATGTTTGCCTTGTTCACATCCTCCCCTGGCAGAGCCCAGGTCATCCTGACTGGGATTAATCACATCTCCAGTTATCAGAAGACAAGCACTGCAAAAATGCCGTGGCCAGCGGAATCTCCTCTAAACCAGTCAAAGGTTGAGGTCCATCCTCTGCCTCTGTTACCCCAGGCTGGTTTGTGCCAGTTAAATAACAGTCAGCTGCAGCCCTTGCCCCAAAACCCGAGCCAAATTTAACTACTAACGTGTCACTTTTGGTTGAATACATTATTTCCAGGCCCCCAGGTTCCCTCTGGGCACCTCAGGGGGTCACAAGTGACAAGGTTTTCGTAACAGTCCCAGGACACCCCTCAGCTCTCACTCACAAACACCTTGTGGGCTGGAGGAGGTCACTGAAATGCTCCATCCACACAGCTCTGGATGATTCTGCTCCATTATTCAGATACTCTGAGACTTTGCTGCAGCCCCAGACAGTTCAAACCCTGGTCCACTAACACTGGATGGGCCAAATCCCTGGATCATGGGAGTGCTTCCATTTGTCCCTCTGCTTTTACAACAGTTTTGGATATTGCCATCTCACAGCCATCACCAGTATGAGACCCCCAATTCCTGCCTCTCCAGTCCCTCATTAGACCCTTTTTGTGAGCTCAGTGAGATCCTGAATAACACACAAATGACTCTGAATGCCAACAGTTTTTCCTTCTAGTTTCCTGGGGCAGGTGTGAGTTAACAGAGAACAAGAATAAGTTAACTGTTCTGACAAAGGCACCACGGGAAATGTAATTAAATTGCAGATAAAGAGAATTATGGGGTTTTTACAGGGTAATATTTTAGAAAGCTTCTGTGCAATAGGTTTATAACAAATTCCTTCTAAAATAGCCCTCCTGCTTCTGACCACTCTCTAGTTTCTATTTAAATGCTTTTAATAAAATAACTCATTTTGATATTAGGCCTGAATCCCATCCAAAAATTTAAATCTCTCCAAAAATTACTCTAAAGCAATTTCCTCCTAACCTGGCAGCAGCAAACACACAAGCAGTGAACACGTGCAGCCTTGGGAGTGCTGGCTGTCACTGTGGAAGGGCAGAAGGGAATTTGCCATCCTCTTCTCTACACGTTAAACTCCCTTTCCAGGGTCCTTTTTATTTTCAATGCCTCCCTGCCTACACCAGGTGTTTTGACCATCCATGATTACTCAAATGGTTTTTATCCAAAAGCCTCGTCCAGACCAAACAGCTCCACCAGCTTCAGTTGCTTATGATATATATATATATATATTTTTATATATACATATAAAATTTTTTTTCCAGTTGATTTTTCTTGGGTCTTTGGCAGCATCTCTCCTGGCTGGTGCCATGCTCCAAGGGCCTCTTTCAAACTTTCACAACCTGCTGGTCCAACAGAATTTTCCCTCCTGCCAAGAAAAGCACCTCTTCATTTTGCTGTGGTGCTGGGCAGCTACATCCCTGCAGGTGAAGTCATTCCCTGGTGTGTTTTCATGAGACCCTCTTGCCTCTGAGATCTTTCCAGAGGATGCTCAAAAACCACAGGAAGGTGCCCCTGCTTGTGGCAGGAGGTTGGAACTCTATGAGCTTTAAGGTTCCTTCCAATCCAAACCATTCTGGGATTGTGTGTAGGCTCTGTGACTGCAAAGTGCCAATCACAGGGGGCTGGCTGCCTCCCACAGTAGTCCTGGCTCTGGGAATTCAGGTGAGCAGCCACAAACCTGCAGCCACACTGCAGGAACCCAGGGGGCTTTGGGCTTTTGCTGGACTCCTGAAAGGAATAAAATGTCATTTGCTCTCCTTCATAGTCATCCAAAATCTATCCAGAATCCAGAGTGGCACTGATACGGGCCCATGCCCAAGGGAATTCAGATTAGTAATTAATTAATCACTCCCCAGAGATTGCTGTGCTCCACCACCGTTTGCAATTAAACCTGGAAGGAAATTACTTGTTTTATTACAGGCTGCCCTGCTGTCTTGTCTGAAAGCACACTTGGTCCAGCACAAGGTGACTGCCTTGGAAGGAAGGAATTATGACTGGTGTAGATCACTTGCTAAACTACAAAACAAACCACACACTTAATTGTAAGCAGAACCCCCTTCAAAAAAAATATCTCAAGTAGCACCGGGAAATACCCACAGATGAAGCTCAGAATGTTTTTAAGGAGTTGATTTATCTATTCACCTTGAACCTCAAGTCATTGTCCATGGAAGGGAGAAAATCCTAAAAGGTGAAACAAGGAGAGCCAGTTTCAGGGGCAGGTGAGGAGAGCAAGCAGCTGGCTGGGGGTTGATCAGGGAAGCCACCTCACGTGTGGGAGCCACCTCTGTGAGGCAGGGCAGGAGATCGGGGCACCCACCGAGGCAAACTCCCCTTGGAAATGAAAGAACACATTAAAAAATAAAACCGAGTTACATAAAGCGAGACCCGCAGATGTGGCTTAGCTCGAGAGCATGGCCACATTTAAATTGTCCCCTGTGTCAATGACAAAAGTGTCTCCTAGCCATGCTTGTGGCTCCTGGGCTCGGTGGCTGTTGCAGCAGAACAGATGCTTCCACTGCCGAATTCCTCCGGGCAGGTGGAACACAAAACCAACAGCAAAGCAGGGCAGGAAGCTCCAGGCGGGCAGGAATCAAAGGGAAGAATTTCCCCTTTAAAGCACTTTATTGCAATTTCGTAATTGTTCTCCGAGGAAAGGCGCTGCCGTGCCCAGGAGCAGCTCGGTGGAAAGGAGGATGGGGAGGATGCTGTGAGTGTGGAGCAGGGAGGCAGAAAGGATTGGAGTTGACACAGAGCTGCTCTGTGCAGCCTTGGAGCCCTCCCAGCTCTCAGCATCGCTGCTGCTGTCAATATGGCAGCGGCTGGAACGCGGCTCTGTGCATGGCTGGGAAGCTGGGACGGATCCACCCCGGCAGACAGAGCTCCACAACCATCGCCTGCCACGGATTCCCCGTCCCTCGCAGGGTTTGACTGAGATCTGATGCTCAGCACAGGTCAGGGAGCGAGGCTCGCTGACAGACAGGGTTAATTTTCTGCTGGGTGATCATCCGAGGTGCTTGCAAGCAGCCTGCGTTCTGCCAGCTGACTACTGCAAACGAGCTGTTTATTGAGTGTTAAAAATCAGCCCCAGGCCGCGGGGTTGCAGCCCCAAAGCCATTTGTGATGGACAAGGTCTGCGATGCTCTGCTCTTATCGCTGTTATTCCAAAGGCTGGGGCCTGCAGGGCATCCAGGTCCCACAGAGGATTTCCTGGGGCCATTTACTGCTCCGTGGACACACAACTGTGCCACGGGGAGCTCACTCCCACCTCAGCAAAACACCTGGGCACGTGCGTGACTTGAAACACTGCGTGGGCTTTTGTAGGGTGAAATACAAACAGAGTCAGCCACAAGGGTGAGCTGGGATTTCTCTTTCATCTGTCTTTTCTCTTTTCATCTGAATTCATCTGTCTGGTTCTCTTTCAGGCTGCTGCTGTAGCCTGAACTGAAATTTAAAGGAGGTGAGCGAGATGAGCTCGTCCTCTCTCTCCAGCAGACGGTGGTTCTTTCATAAAAATGCCTGATGCATCCAGCAGCAGCTTCTCCTCGGGAGAGTGGCTGCCAGCAGTGCCCGTGTCCTGCCAGGCTGGAGGGAGATGTTCCCTGAGCTCTGCCAAAGCCCGAGCCCTAAAGCCCAGCTGGGCAATGTCCCCAGAGCCGCATGCGGGGAGGGCAGGGCGACAGGCCAGGCTTGTCCCAGCGCTGCTCTGGGGGCTGCAGGGACGACACAAGGGCAGCACAGCAGCACAGAGGAGGCTCAGCCCGCTCATTGTGTGGCCTGTGGGCTCCCCCGATGGAGGAATTGCACCGCATTCCGCTGGGATGGGGCACGGCCGCCGGGAGCAGCCGCGGGGAGAAGATGCCAGCACAACGGGCCACTTGTATTTGGGAGCTGTGCCAAATAACCAGTTTATTTCCCCCACCCATGGGAGAGCGAGGAGCTGACCCTCAGCACTGTGGGGGTGTTACAGCAGCCCTACAGCCATGGCAGGAGGAAAATAAACCCCCCCAGTTCAGCTGGTTCTTCCCCCAAAGAGTGCACATGCCTCTGCCATCTGCAAGTTTTCGCTCCAGCCTCGGCTCAGCGCAGCTCTCTCGCCTCCAACACGGTCTCTTTTCGCTCCAATTAGTCTTGTTTTTAACCAGCTCAGCCCCAGCGCTCAGTCACAATGTCACAGATACCCAAATATTCAAAGCAAACACAATCCACCATTTTAAAACCACAACAGTAGCAAAGCAAGGGAGGAGGAAAATGCCAAGATGGTGAAGATCTCAGAGGTGCAGGCACAAGCACAGGAGTACAGGCTGAGGTTTTCTCCCAGCATCAAAGGCCCAGCGTTAATCCCATTGCAATGGAGATCACCCCAGAAGCAGCCCCGCTCCTCCCCAGTCAGGGCTGGGCTGAGCCTAAGGAACGCTGCTCTTTCCCCGCCTGCTAATTAATTACAAGCCGTGCCTGTGTCCCTTTGACCATTCACAAGATGCCACGGGAAGATTAATGCACGGGGAGAAGCGCTGCAGTGGCATTAATAGGGGTGACATCCGAGCAGCACCCTTCCCCTCCCACTTTGCCTGCTGAAGGAGGACTCTCCTTCCCCGCAGGAAACTGGGGCAGCAGCAAGTCAAAATCCCTCCTCCCCCAGGGACGCAGCCAAGGCAAGGACCATGGGGCCATTTCATCACCCTCCAAGGGCTGATACCTGTGCTGGCTCTTACCTGTGCTACAGCTACGTGGCTTTGCGGCAGCAGCAGCAATGGCTGGCTGGGGCCCCGAGGAGCTGCGGGGTCCCGGAGCATCGGGGAGGGCGAGGGGCCCGGGCTGGCCACTGCTGTGTCCTCAAGAGCAGCAGCACTGTGCCACTTCCCCCGGCTCCCCAGCCCCGCATGCCGTGCACAGAACAAGAGCTGGTGGAAGGAGGGGGGTTAGGAAAGAGAGGGAAGGGGGAGCAGGGAGAGCTCTCACAGATGCACACACACACACACACAGAGCAGACAGAGGCTTGTGGAGGATGGCACTGCCTGACTTGCTCTCGTTACTGCCGCGGGCTGGCTGCTGCCCATGGACTCGGCAGCCCCCGCTGCGGGCACGGGGGGAAAGGGACAGGAAAGGGATGAGGGCCATCGGAGTGAGGAAAGGACTGCCTGGGCACGGACAACTCCGTGGTCTTTGTCTGCTGGTACCTGGCAGAGGAAGAGCAGGAAGGGGTTGCAGGGCTAGTTCAGCTTTTCGTGGTGACTCCTTTCTTCCTTTGAACATAACAAAATGCCCAAGTGCTCCCCAGGAACACCGAGGGATGGCATGGGGCTGGCCCGACCCAGGGCTGCACATCCCTGAAGCACCAGCACTGCGTAAAGCTCAGGCCCCCCCTCTCATCCCCATTATCTGGGTCGTCCTGATACGGATCCAAAGGGCTGGCAGGGCTGTTTGAGGGGGTGGAAAGACACTCCAGCCATGACACCTCCCCTTTGGATGCTGTCAGGAGGCTGCTGGCAGAGCTGCCTGCAGTCCCTGACACTGCTGATCTGCTGCAATGACAGACCCAAAACGGTGGGAACCCAAGATCCAGCCAGAATCCTTCCCAAAGGGGCACCAATTCCTCACGCCACAGATTTAATTTCTCCTAAAACATTGCATGCTTAGAAGCGTGTGATCCTCTGGAAGGAAGTGAAAGCTTTGCACCTCATGCCCTTTTCAGCTTTTTGAAAGCTCCCAGATCTCTTCCCCTCTTCTGCTCCAGTGCTTTGCCACTTAGATGGTCTGGGTCTCGCCTGGGGGAGCTCAGTTTGGTCAGAAGGATTAAAATGAAAGTCAACTCAGATGCTTGAGGTATTCTACCCTCCCCAAAACCCCCAGTCTCCCATTCTACTCCAAGGTTTCCCACTGGTGTTTGCAGACACACAGATCTCTGGCCACGGGGCTGCTGTTAATAGAAATCAATGCGTGATGCAGGGAGTTACAAGTGCAGAATTTCCAAGTCAATACCCTCCCCAGCAGTTAACCTGGGAGCACACCAGGCCCATCCCCATCTCTGGGTGGCTGTGTTCAGTCACACACCTTCAAGACTCACCTAAAATGATGAACATTCCCACAGCAGAGGATAGGGTTGGTCCCACTGAGCCAAAATCCAGTACCCTGCCTGCCTGCCTGCTCCACTGGCCTCAGGATGTTGGCACCCAGCTCCAGGAGACCTCCCCCTCACAGGTCACCCTGCCAGGAGCTGTCAGAACATATTTCAAGCCTCAGCATTCCTTCAGCCCTGCAAGGGGAAAGGTCTCGCTGTGGATCCGTGGCTGTGGATGGATTCTCTGCCTGGAGCAGCACATCCAAGGCCCAAGGGATGATCTCTTCAGGGCCTAAACCCAGCTATCCCATCCTCATTCCTACCACAAGAACAACGAGAAGCTGAGCTTTGATGCCGTGTCAAGATCGTTCCTCCATCCCAGAGAGATCCCAGTGGTGCTGGGGAGCTGGATCCCTTTAGGATGCTAAAATTGGGAGCAATATCACTGCAGAGGGGGGGTGTGGGCATCTCTCTTGCAGCTCTCTGCATCTGTATTACTTAAATCACTAACAAAGCTGCCAGGAGTCTCTGAGAATGCACAGCTTTCCTACACCCCAGGGCTGGGAGATTTCCTGGTGACATCCATTCTCTGTCGGGCTGTTTTTAATGCAGATACACAGCAGAGCCATTGGGGACGATGGGCAAGAACCATCTTTGGGGAAAACAATCCCCACATCTGTGTCTTGTGGGGAGTGAGGAGTGGTCTGCTCTGTGCCCCAAGCCAAATTTCCAGTCTCCAGGAGGGCAGACCCTCTGGCAGCCTTGTAGGCTGGGATCTGACTCTCCCAGAGGGGAAAAAAAAGGACAATTTGATGATTTGCAGTGTGGTGGCCAGGACTTACAAGGGGACGCTGTCAGTGCCACTCTCTGTCACCACTGGGAAGGTGCCCCCCAGCTTTATAGGAGCAGGGACAGCTTCTCACTGAATGACCCAGGATTTCCAGCTGCATGTGAAAAAGCAGGTTTGTTTTGTATCCATGCAAAAGCCTAAACTTAGCGAGCAAGATGTTAATTTGTGAGGGGAAAATAGGCCATATTTATGTAACTGTGAAAAGCTGCAGCGAAGGCTACAGATCCAATGGGAGAGGAGAGTCTGCTCCCAGCTCAGGGCTTTGTGAGAGCTCCAGCAACTGCATATTCATCGCCCCACACCCCAAAAGAACCAGCTTTGAGGCTTTCCAGGCTAAGAATAGAGGTCTTGTTGTGTTTGCTGCTCCACGGGCCGGATTTTGTCCGGGACTAGAGGCACAGGGTGTGGAGCTGCAAATGGCAGCATCTCTGCCCGCCTGTGAGTGGGGCAGGGCTCTGGGCTCAGCAGGGATGGAGAGCAGGGAATAAAGGGTGAATTCATTCCCAGCCACACAGGATGGCATTAGTGCTGGCCCTCTGCTCACAGAGACGTCCCCCGTGGCGGACGGGGCACCCGCGAAACACGACTCCCTTGTGCACAAACAAAACCCGAGCGTTTTTCCAGGCAGGGTGGCTGGGGCAGTGCCACGGCTGAAATTAGCAGCTCGTCCTGGCTGTGAAGGCTGATGGCTCAGATCCACCTCGGGAAGCCCGGACCCTGCAGGGGCAGACAGCTCCCCAGCGGCCTGTGACATTTCTTTCCCCTTCCACTCACATCCTCTGCCCTACTTTAACCAGGTTGGGAATCCAGCAATCCCCAGCCTTGGAAATGGAAACCCCAGAGCCAGGCGCTCCAGGGTTTTTCAGACAAGCCTGCATTTCAGGGGTCTTTCAGCTCCAGGAATCATCACGTGGCAGTGCTGGCACTGGTGGGAAACAGCACGACACTGCTCCTTGTTTGGTTTTGTATTTGTTACCCTGGGACTCTGGAAAAGCCCTTTAAGGGCTGAACTGGGCTTGCAAATGGCAGCAAAGGCAAAGACATTCCTGTGGGGAAACCAAGAGAAAAAGGACTGAATTGTGTAAGCTTCTATGGCCTCTGGCTCCACTATTCCCTGAGCCTGGGGCCATATTCCTGGACACTTATCCTAAAGCAGCAAGGGATGAGACTTCCAGAAAGGATGGTGACCCAGGGCTTTGAGTACCTTTAGCCAAGGGCAGCACTGATCACAGGCACTGGGTGCAGACAGCAGGATGACTCCTGTCCACCTGAAGTCCAGTCTGGGAGGTGAGGGAGGCCACCACATCACAGACTGAAGGCTATGATTGATATGAGGTGTTGTTTTCAAATAAATGGGGACAGAAATTGGTTTTTTGAAACATGCAAGGAAATGCTCTGCAAAACATGAATCCCCCGAGAGAAAGCACAGTCTCTGGAGAAGGTCTTTCTTGCTAAAACATCACATAACAGAGAAGTCTCTTGGGAAATGACTCCTGAGATCACCTCTCTCCTAAAATAAATGCCCCTGGGAGCAACTGTCTTGGCAAAACATTTCTGGGGGAGAAAAAAAAAAAAAGTGTTCTAAAACGTGCTATTGACTCTGTATTTACCCTCACTGCAGCAGCAGCACACAGAGCTCAGAGGTGAGCCATCATCTTCCAGTGCTCCTTCCTAATCAGAACTGAGAAGGATCCAACAGCGATCCTGCTGCTCCCTCATTTCCTCCCCCATCACTCAAACCAACCCACTGTGAGCAGCAGCTCCGCAAAACGTGTCCTGGAGTCGTCTGGCAGCTTTGTGGGGCACAACAACAGGGGCTATCCCATCTGCTGCTGTTTGTTCAGCCTTTGCACTGCTAAAGGAACATCTGGGAACGCTGCTGAGCCTCTGTTCAAAGAGCAGGGACACATGTGTGCCTCTCCCCCCTGTGGAAGTCGGTGTGACCATTTGGCAAAGAAGGAGAGGCCAAGAACCAAGTGATGCCTGTCCCCTGCCCAGCCTGCTGTAATTAGCTGCTCTCGTGACCCTGGCCACCATCCAGATACTTGGACAAACTCAGTCCAGACACTTTGACCCTGAGAATTGGCTCCCATGCCTGGAAAACCACATGCCAGCTCTGACTAAGCACCTGCAGGTTAATTTATCTTTCACATTTCCATCAGTGCAGACCAGCAAATCCCAGAGCCACGCTGGCAGCCAGCAGAAAGTCCTTTATAAATAGCCATGAATTGGGAAGGTCTGAAAACTCTCCAGGAAATACTCAACGAGGCAGAAGACAGCAACTGAGCACTGCTGAGCATCTGCTGCAGGGAGCATTGGAGACCAACCCTTCTGCTCCTGGCAATGCTACAGAGCCAAGAAAGATTCTTTGGATGTCTTTAGGAGAGGAAGGCAGAAGCATTCTAAAACCTGGTCTAGCAGCTTGTTAGAACCTACCTGTCCTCACTGTGGTTTAAGGCCATAAATCTGTATTTATTGCCCAAATTCTGCATATCCTGCAGTCCCCTTATACATGACCAACACTAGCAAACAAGGTGACCCCCAAAGAGGGGGTTACATTTCAGGATGCTCCATCACCTGCCTTTAGCAGTAGGCAAATGAGATGTTCCTGAGACCCCAGAGCTGCACGGACAAGAGGAGTTGATCCAGATCCATTCTGAGCTCAGACAGACTGCAAAGACAGCGTGGATGCAATTCCCAGGAGGGCTGTGGACTTCAGGTAGCACCCACAGATTGCAACAAGGTACTGTGTGAATAACATCTCCCTGAAAATCCAGTATTGGGGACATGGTCATCCTGTGGGACTGAACAGTTAAAACTAAGAGAAATAGGTAATGAGATTAGGAAAAAAAATAATGGACTTCCACAACTACCTGAGTTTGAGCTTGGAAAACATGGGCACCTGCTAAAGAAGCTGGAGAGGTCACGGAGTGGTCACAGAGTGTCACAGCACGCTGGCATAGCGGGTCACCTCTGCATGGCCCAGGGCAGCACCACGCACAGCCCCCAAAAGAGAACCCCATTTATTCCCCCACATCAGTCTCTGCCTTCCCTGCTGGCAGGAGGAAGCAGATGTTGTGTGTCACCCAGGTCAGCAGTGAGGCGGCGGTGAACAGCTCTGCTCTGGCCCAGCACGGACCGGGATCAGGGCAGCACGCAGGGTCTCCTCAGGAGCAGCTCCACGCCCCAGGATTGGGTGTTCTGGGTGAGGGCAGCAGGAGGAGCCAGCAGTGTGTGTTTTGCTGTCTGCACCACAGTTTCCACCCAGCGTGGTGTTTGCCTTTGCACAATGGGCCGAGTTTGTTGACTCATGTTCAGCTTGTGACCCAGCGTCAGCAGCAGCAGCTTCTGCTGGCACAACAGCCGCTGTCTGCTGCTGACTGCAGGGCTGCTCCCTCCAAACCCAGCATCTCACACTCATTGCCTGCATCTCCCAGGTTTTCCATGGCCATTTCTCAATTTATCAAGGCTTGAAACCTCTCCCACTAGCCTACAGATTCTCAAATTTGTACTAGTTTGTTCACAAATGTAGGAATCAACATTTTCTATTCACCATCCCAGACTGAATTAAGTGATCTGAAAATAGCCATTTAATTTACCTTATAGCAGCCCTCCAGCACCTAAAAGGGGCTTACAAGAAGGCTGGCGAGGGACTTTTTACACCAGCATGTAGTGACAGGACAAGGGAGAATGGCTTTAAGCTGAAGGAAAATAGATTTAGATTAGGTATTAAGAATAAATCCTTCCCAGTGAGGGTGGTGAAGGTTGCCCCATCCCTGGAAGTGTTCAAGGCCAGGCTGGATGGGGCCCTAAGGAACCTGGTCTAGTGGAAGGTGTCCCTGCCTGTAGCAGAGGGGTTGGAATGAGATGATCTTTAAGGTGCCTTCCAGCCCAAACCATTCCACTATTCTATGACCATCCAACCATTTTGCACCCAGTTTCATCCTGATCTGGCACAGTATGATCATGCCTAAAAGAGCTGGTGTTTGTCACATAAGGTCTCTGCCCTAGCAATGAGAACTTTTAGTCTTGTCAGAGGATGGATGACATTACTCAGGTTTGAGATGACACTTCCCCAAACAACCACATGTCCAGCACCTTCTAGACCTGTGCTGTTCTTTCAGGTTTTTATTCCTCCTGCAAGTGAAAATTAAACTGATCTGTAATTAACCAGGTCCCCTTTCTTCCTTTTAGAGAGAGGTAATGAGCGAGTTTTACAGCAGTCAGGTTCCTCACCTATCTACCCAAATCTATCAGAAAGCACCACAAATTATTCTGAAATCACTTCAAAGCTCTTTATTGAAATTCCTGCCACCCAGGCCGCTTGAGACCGCCTGATTTTCCAAGAACCCTCTTGAATGTAATTTTTTCCCCTCTACTCTAAGCAAAGCCTTCACTGTTTGTCATTATCACCAGCAGTGCTACTCAGCATTTCTTTCTCTTGAACTTTCTAACAATGATAGCTATGAAAAATAACCATTTTGGCCTTCTTGACATTTTTTGATAGGTCTTTCTGTCCCCATGATTATCCCACATGGACATTAACAGCCTGAGGAGGACCAAGGGAAATGCTGACCTCATTTGTTGTGATTACCAGGACCACTGAAAGGAAGAGTTGTCACAGTCAGAAAAAGTATTTTTCACATTAATGGATCGTGATGAAGCAAAACACATTTTTTTCCTGCAGGTTTAGAGAATAAACCAAGCCCAGGGTTAGAAAGGGAGAAGTGTTTTTATTCACTGAGTAGAGGCACCTTAGGTCAGTGTCACAAAAAGTTCATCCCCAACAGTCCAACACTCCATCTATCATGAAATGTTATATGGCAAATTTATAACTCCAGCTCCAGGGAGGGAGAAAAACCCCCAAACAAACCTGCAGCAGTTCAAAAGCAAAGCCAAGTGAAATGCAAGAGTTGCAAGAGAGGTCATAATTCAAATTCAGCTCAGTTAGAAACATCCCAGGGTTTTTACAGCATTAGGTTCAAGTCCTGACTGCTGAGAGCAAGGTGAGTGAAGCAACTGACCCTCCTGAGGGCTTTAATCCTCTGTTATGATCAACACAGCCTCCAGCAGAATTCTCATCCTCAATTTTCCCTATCCTCCTGGTATACCTAATAAATAAATGAGCACCATACATTGACTTCTCTGTTAAATGACATTTCCTGATGATGAATTTGTTAAAATGACTACAGTTCTCTATAACTGCACATTATATGATGCCTATTCTTCACTGTAGGATGCATAGTATCACTGAATTTATGTATCTACACACAACTTGTACCTCCACATTTTAGTTCCCACTACTGTGAAAGGCTAAGGAAAAAAGCAGCAACCTCTTTTGTGATTTCAAAAAGAAAGCACACAAAAATCTTCTGTGTCACTGGCTATTTAAAGAACAGCTTCAGTATTTCCTACTGTTGCATAATAGATTCTGATTATTTTGACACTTTTCAGTATTTTAAAATCTTTTTAAGCAGGAGCCATAGGGAGGCAGCACGAATTAGCTGCACCTTATTTTATTTCTGTCAGCTAATTTCTACATCCCCCAAAGCTCAGTTATTTAGTCCTGCTCCTCACCAGAACTGCAGCAGTTGTTTTAGGAGGCCAAAATGGGGCCAAAATCTGTTCCTGGCTGAAATAATGAAGGGCTGCTCATTGGGCACCCCTCAGATGCTGTGATCAGTGCTGCCAAGGAAGCAGCGAGGAGCAGAAAAAGAGGGATGGAAATGACCTTGATGTGAAGAAAAAAATGTCTGCAGGCTCCCAGCTTCAACAGGAGGTTTTTCAGGTAGCATTAACAAAATGACAAACTCACAGAAATTGCCTTTCAGAAAGCGTCATTCCAGCTGAACATTCCTGCCTACAAAGTACCTCTCTGCACATTAATTCAGTCAGCACAGTTATTTAAGTGGTGAGTCTACATTTAATAGGTGTTTATATTCAGTAATATTTATCTCATCTTCCACAAATGAAATTAGTAACAGCATGCCAGAGATTTTCTCCACATGGCTCCTGCAAATGCATTAAACCCAGCTATCTCCAGAGGCAACTGTGGGCAGAGCTTGGCCCTGTGTGTTTCTGTGGCAGCTGTGCTAAAATTATGCCCCTCCCATTAAAAGAATCCTTTTTTTTGCTGGATCTGGCTTTAGTTATACAATATTAACAGTGAAAATAAGAGCTGAGAATTCATGGCTTCATATGCTTTCAGTTTAAATTTTATTTAGAGAATTCTCAGGATTTTTACAAGACATCTTAAACATCCAAATCAAGCTCTCGCCTTCCATAATTGCTTTTTAAATCTTTTACTATGAATATGACAGGGCAGCTTTTATTTAAACTCTTTTCTTGAAAAGAAGCATGGGAGGTTAGAGATCAGTGAGCTTCCTATGTGAGCTTTAAAGTACTCAGAGAAGCATGGAATGGTTTGGGTTGGGAGGGATCTTAAACAACATCTGCTGTGGGCAGGACATCTCCCACTATCCCAGGTTGCTCCAAGCCCCATCCAACCTGGCCTTGGACACTTCCAGGGATCCAGGGGCAGCCACAGCTTCTCTGGGCATCCCTTTTTCCTCACAGGGAAAAAAGTACTGGAAGGCCACAATGAGGCCTCTTCCCCAGGCCATTCCTGGGATGCTCCCTCTGGGACAATACCCTTGAGCTACTCGGCCTGTCACCCACCCACATCTCCTCATGGTTCTCTGGTAGCTTTGTACAAAGCTGCATAAAAAGGGCAATGCCACAGTTACCAGGGGCTGTGTCATCCTCAGAACTCCAAGCTCTGGGCAGTGTTTGGCTCTGGCCATTGTTGTTTTGCACTCAGAGTGAAATGATGCTGTGTGAAAGGATGGGAGTCACTGAGTCCTTCTCCTCAGAGCCCTGGTGCTGTAATTGCTGTCAAATTAGTTCTGTTCATGCTGCAGGAAAAATCTATTGAAGGCTTTTCTTTCCCAGAACCACCCTGGATGTCTTTTCCCTTTACATACCAATAAAAATAATGGCAAGGAAAATTGAATAGATGACAAACAAGGAGCCTGCATTTCAAGGGACACTATCAAGGAGCTGGGGACTTCAACTACAATTCCCTTCAAATTGCTCAAGTAAACAAGTAAAATTCTCAGGACTGACAGTGTTTTAAATCTATCACTCTCCAAGTAGAGGGTATTATTAAAAAATCCACACTGTGATTGCTGTTCCAGAGAAAACTGCCACCCAAACAGGCTCCTTGTACCAACTGTTCTCAGAAATGTTTTTATACTGTTTACTTTGCCACTTGGACAAGTAGAAAGTGTTGTCCAAATTTGCTGCTTGCTTTTTTAGTTAGATTAGGATCTTTTTGAGCAGCTAATATGTTTTTAATATATATACATAAATACGTGATTTAATACTAGTTTTTGCACCAAAAAAAGTACCCAGTCACTGGAAATGAAGGTTGGTAAATACTAACAGCAACATGTGGGGGGAAAACCCACCAAAACAACCAACAAGAGCATTCAGCTTTGGCCATCTACCTGTCCATGGGTTTATGGAAAGTCACTGCACAGAAGGCATGCAGGGACTTCCCCAGGAAAGTAGGTGAAATTGCCTAAAACTGTACAGATTAAAATAGATGTGAATGGGAAAGAAAAAAAAAAAGAGGCTATTAATTCATGAAGTTATAAGCAGAACAGAAAACACATAAGAAATTTGAATATCATTACTTCTATAAGCTACATGGGAAAGTGCCTTGTGCAATGATCAGGTGAGAGGTTTAAATTAAGCACGAGGAAGTGGTTTTTAGAAAAACACATAATTTAACTGAGCTCAAGGCTATAAAAATACAGAAGGGAGTCTACAAGAAAGAGGGGGAGGTACTTTTCGCAAGGGCACGTAGTGACAGGACAAGGGGATAGAAGTTTAAAGTGACAGAGAGCAGGTTTAGATGGGATATTGGGAAGAAATTCTTCGCTATGAGGGTGGGGAGGCCCTGGCACAGGGTGCCCAGAGAAGCTGTAGATGCCCCTGGATCCCTGGAAGTGTCCAAGGCCAGGCTGGACAGGGCTTGGAGCAACCTGGGATAGTGGAAGTTGTCCCTGGGTGGAACTAGAGAGTCTTTAAGACCCCTCTCAACCCAAACCATTCCTGGATCCTGTGATTCTATGAAATACAAGTATGGTTAAAATATAACCAAACTAATGGGGGAACCATCCACAATGCTTTTGTGCAGCTCTGCAGAGAACACCAAGACTATCAAAACATAACAAGCAAGCTGGCTCCTGATGGGCTGTTAGAGAAAAATGTGACCAATCCATCTGAACGTGTCTGTCAGGGAGCTGTAGAACTGTGCCTGGCACAGCTGGTGACCGCATGTAATCATCATTTTTTAATTACAGAAAACAATGCTTTCAAAGGAACACAACAAACTAGAGCACAAGCCTGGAATCAGAGCCCAAACATTTAGAGGTGAAGTCATGTGAAGCTGACACGGGGGGTTTCCATCTGGCACTGTTTAGGTGGCTGTGGTTGTGTCTGCCTGTTCTGCTGCTGCGAGCACAAGAATGCACTGAGAGTGCTCCAAACACACTCCAGTGCAAGCAAAGGTAAGAAATAACTGGGGAGAAAATAGAAATCCATACATCTGAGAGCACAAATTCCCTTTCTCCATCTCCTTTTACCAAGAGAGATTCATTTTCTGGAGCTGCCTGCATTCAGTGGCAGCATCACCCCTCCATTCCTCGCAGTGGGAGAGGTGCTGGTGGAATCCAGAGCAGCAGAGGCATTCCTGGGATTGGGAATGTACAATGCCCCACCTCCTGCTCACATCCAGGATAAAACAGTGGCTACAAATCCAGCTGCAAACAGCTGAAACCACTCTTGGAATATTTCAGTTGACTTGTTACAGATGATAGTATTTTCTGTTTGCAGCAGAACTGGGAATTAATCAGCACTCTGAACCTCTGGGTATCTGCAGCACGGGATTACACAAAGCTGCTGTGATACACTGCAATTTAGTAAATTATATTGTAATTTAGCTGATCTCGAGAGAGATACCAGCACAACATAGGATTGAACTCTATCCTAAATTCTGGGAACACTTTCTGTCTTTGTGGCACTTTATACAAAACCCTTCCAGCTAAATTCACCCAAACCACCTGGGGTGGCTGAAATCAAAGGCTGCAATTTCTCCCCAGCTTGGCCCAAGCTGAAACATTCTGGACAGGCTTACAAACTTTTAAGAAAAAAAAAATTAAACTAAAATAACAACTCTCACTTTGGCTGCTGAGAATCCCACTAGCATTCCTGTTCTGGAGGGGGGAAAAATATACTGAAACACACCAGAAATTGATCTCTGCTTCCACAAAGGGGTGGTATAAATTTGCTAGAGGGTTATTCTGGTCAAATCTATTGAAACATACACAGGGTAGGTTCTCCTAGAGGTGAGGTATAAACTCCCTAATTTTACCAATGTTTTGTTCAGATCCAACAGAAGAAAATCAGTAAGAAGTGGGGTCAAAGAGTGCAGAGGCCTCACATACAAGCCTGGCTCCTGCTAGAGCACTCCATGTACAATCCCATTGCCCACCCTGATCTTCACATCCATCTGTGACAGTCATGAAGTTCTCTGGAGTGGAGAGGATCATGTCAGGAAACATTCAACCTCACATTCTTACCTAAAGTATAATTCTTAACAGAGGAGCCCAGGATTTGACCAGGGTCTCAGGCCCAGCCAGCACAGGTTTAGGAGGGGTAGGTCATGTTTGACCAACCTGATCTCCTTTTATGACCAGGTGACCCGCTTGGTAGATGCAGGAAGGGCTGTGGATGTTGTCTATCTGGACTTCAGCACGGCTTTTGATACTGTCTCCCACAGNCCTCAGTTTAGGAAGGACGTTGAGATGCTTGAACGTGTCCAGAGGAGAGCAACAAAGCTGGTGAAGGGCTTGGAAAACAAGCCATATGAAGAACGTCTGAGGGAGCTGGGGTTGTTTAGCCTGGAGAAAAGGAGACTCAGAGGTGACCTTATCACTCTCTATAACTCCCTGAAGGGTAGTTGTAGACAGCTGGGGGTTGGTCTCTTTCTCCAGGCAGCAACTGACAGAACAAGAGGACACAGTCTTAAACTGGGTCAGGGGAAATACAGGTTGGATATTAGGAAGAAGTTTTTCACTGAAAGAGGGATTAAATACTGGAATGGTCTGCCCGGGGAGGTGGTGGAGTCACCATCCCTGGACGTGTTTAAAAAGAGACTGGATGTGGCACTTGATACCATGATCTAGTTGAGGTGTTGGGGCTGGGTTGGACTCGATGATCTTGAAGGTCCCTTCCAACCTACACGTTCTGTGATTCTGTGATTCTAGCACAGCTGACAGAGCAGAATTTCTCCACAGGTTTGTCTGATCCAGGGAAAATAAGGAAGAGCAGAAGCAACAAGGGGTCTGTGAAAGTTTGCAGTCTGGATTATCAGCAGGAGGTGTTTTTGATGAATATTGTGCTGAAGTAATGCTTTCAACATCTCTTTTCAGGATCACAGGCCAGCAGATTTTCTCCAGCAAGCAGGACATACTGGTCTGCAATATGACCAGCCCTGATTTCCATGGATTTCTTTGTAATGCCTGTCTACTCTTGTTCCTACCAAAACACACAGCTAAGTGTGCCAAGCAGACTGTGGTTTCAGGCATTTTCTGTAGATTTGGCTTCCACAAGCCCAAGCAAAATCTTACACAATGCTCTATAAAACAAACAAACAAATAAATCAGTATCTTCTCTGTGGCAACATCCACACAACCCTGGTGAACTCACACTTGCCTTGGAAGCCACCTTCATTCACCAATCCAATCACAAATGGCTTGCCTGGATATGGGACACACCTTTTACCATTTAACCTAATTGTAGCAGCACAGCAGCAGCTCAGACAAGGTGTTTTGTTGCACTTTTTATCTCTAACTGAAGCCAGTCCCTCATCTAGCAGTGGGTAAACAACCAGCACCCAAAGCTGCTTGCACAAGAGGGATGTGCATGGCTGGGAGACAGCTCACTCACATGTTTTAACAAGTGCTCTCAAAAAGAATGTTCCAGGCAGGGTTACATTTCTGCCTAAGCCTCCCAGAGCATCAGCTTCCCCTTGAACACTCGATAATCCTAATTTGGGACTCATCGGAGGTAAACAGCATTTGCCTTTGCAAGCAGGTACTAAGCAAGTGATACACTACTCCTGATTTCACAATTAAAAAGCAAAGTTCAGCACATTTTGTTTACAGTTACTATAAATAAAAGTCTAGAGGGAGTGAGGAACTTCTGAGAGTAACTTATTTCCTATGTTCCATGACCTAAGACAAGCCTATGACATCCCTGCTTTGGGAACACAGATGATCCTCAAGCAAATTCCATGCAAATCCTAATCACACTACCAGTAAAGAAACTAAATCAGAAAATCCAGCATCCTCTAAACCAGCATAGCCTGCAGTGCCTGTATTTTGCATCACCACTGACAAGTCAGGAGAACAAAAATATCTGGTATAACTGCCCCGGGGTGACTCTCCTCCCTGCACAAACAACAGCAAAAATTAAGTAATTGTTTTTCAAATCACAGAATGTCCTCAATTGGACAGGACCCATGAGGATCATAAAGTTTACCATGGATCTGCTTAGGGATCTATTTTTCAGGTTAGCTTGTCTCTGAAAACTGATCCTCACTCCATTACTGACACCTTCTACCCAGAGAAAAAAAAAAAGGTTAACTACGGATGAATTGATTTCAAGTAGGAATGAATAGCCCATATGAGGAAAAAATGAAGGAATTCAGTGTTTGGCTAAAATGAATGTGAATATAAATCCAGGATTGTTCTGTTTTGTTTTAAATAATATTTAACCAGCTCTGAGACTGAAAGTAACAATCATGCCAGAAGCAAAGAAAGCGTTTTTCTTTTACACGTGTGACTCCACCATTTTATAATCTGCAAAGCAGCAGCAAGTCAGCTCTAGTGTCACTTTCTGTGGATGGTACTCAGAAAAACCCCAAAAACCATCCTTAAGGAGAAGAGCTGCCTGCATTTCTGATTCTTATCAGCAGGACAGTTCAGTATTTAAAAAACAACTGTGAACCCCACCAGGCAGTGTTATCCCATGAAGCAGAGACTGAGAGAGTAGCTAACCCTTGGAGCAGACCAGGATCTGACAATCTGCAGGACAGGCTCTCTGGCAGAAGGCTGGAGCTCAGTATCAGCTCACACAAGAACTGCAGTCTTCCTTCTGTCCTCCAGCACTTCCTCTGGCATGTGCCTCCTGCCCTCCTTCCCAGCTGGACACAGAAGCTCTGCCTTTTCTTCCTTTGCATCATCTTCTCACCTTCATCAAGGAAACTCTTTTCCTCAGTTTCTTCACCTTCCCCTTCAGGAACAGAGCTCACAGAACACTGGGAACCGTGCTGTGCTCCCACAGATTTCTTGTCATCACCTGAAGGGACCAGGGGTCACAAAGCCAAACTGGCAGCTTGCTGTTGTAGAGAAAGCCCAAAGCTACACTCAGGCAAAACCACACTGCCAGGTAAACTTTATTTATAAACATACAACCTCCTGAATGACTGTGCTGAAAGCACCAGGACCACAGGCCCCAAAGACAGATCAGCACCTCTCTGACCAGTATTACAAGGACAACTGTTGCAAACATCATGGATGCTTCTCTCCCTCTCCTTTGAAGGGAAAACACAGCTGAGTGTGAACTCCCCGTGGCAAAGTTCTGCATGATCTGGTATCCTCCAACACCAGGCAAGTTGCTGGCTGACAGAAATTTGGCTGTGCAGTGTCCAGAGCTCCTGGTCCAGCACAGTTTTATTGTCACAGTGCTCAGCTGACATGATTTAATGAGGATCATGATTTACCTCCTGCCAGGGAAGCTGAATATCTCCTCCAGATGGGAGGAGGAATACTTTACAAGGGACATGTAAAAATTGAGGGTTGGGAAAAACCAGATCCCTTCAGTATGACACCCTAAAGCAAACAGCCTCAATATCCTATGCTAAAATTACGTTCTTTTCTATAGCTTTTTTGCATGTCCTTCCCATTATGTCCCAAAGGTGAATTGCTATCAGAGAGTCCCCTTATCTACTTCCCACTCCATCCTGAAACTGCCCCAGCACAGTGGAGTTGGACTGTCCCCCATCCTGCCACATCATCTGCTGTTTTCTGAACAGAATCCTGGCCCTTAGAAGCTGCAACCACCGCTGGTTGATCAGATCAGCTTACATCACTGGCGTGAAGTCAGTTTTTCTTTGCCTCTTTTTCTTCAAGAGGCCAGGAAACCTGAATGTGATATGGCTCCAGCTCTTGTGGAGTGACATAGTCTGGAGCATTGCCCATCAGGTCCCGTCCCCTGAAGGATTTTGGAAAGGCAATGACGTCCCGGATACTCGGAGCGTCAACAATGAGGGACATCAGCCTGTCAAGTCCTACAAGCAGAAAACAAACTGGTGAAACTCTTGAGTTATGGCTCTGTATTATCCCCCCTGAGTCAGAAAAACCAGAAAGATTGAGGAGGTAATATCACTGAGCTTGAAGAAAAAGAGTGAAGCAAGTAAGGGAGAAAAAAAATTAATCTCAGCTGGTAGCAGAGAAACAGATTTGCCTTGAGAGCAGAAATGTCTACCAAAATAAAGCTTTTCAATATTGCAGGAAGTTCTGTAACACACTAAGGGCTGCAGGACACAGACAGCAAACACAGCATAACAAAATCTGGGCAGCTGAATGGCAGAACACTGGCAGGGCACTGCTTTACAGCTCAGAGCTCTGCATCAACAAGTTTGGAAGGATTACAACCACTCAAGAAGAATTCAAGAGGAACAAAAGCTTCTGGGTCACTGGATGAAGAAAAGTCAAACTGGAAGACCACAGGTTAAAATACCTTTGTTTTTTGTAGGCTTTTTTATTTTGGTGAATGTAGGGAGGGTGTTGTTGGTTGGTTGGGTTTTCTCCTCTTTCTTTAAACCACAAACTTGCATTGTTCAAGGGAAAAAACCAAACCCTGACCTTTTCTGAATTAATGAGCAAACCAGGTGTGGAAGAAGGGAAGTGAGACAACGGCAGAGGGGAAGGATGTGAAACACAAAGTCCCATTGCTGTCCCATGCCTCCGGGCAGGCAGCACAGGGATCCTGCTCTGGCTGCACAGGAGTGGGAACAAAGCTGACCCAACCTCACTGAACAGAGGGTTTGCAGATCAGCAGATAAGGACCAGCCTTAGAGCCACCAATGTCCTTGCTTAAGACCTAAATCCAAATGTGACTCTGGGGAGGAACATCCCAACTTTCTGCTCTTGGCGACCAGACCTGTGCTTCTTTCCACAAACCTTGTGCAGAGATGGAAACACCAAGGCTTTTCCTAACAACCATGAGCCTTGTTCCCAGGATCTAGTATTAAAAAAAAAAAAAAAAAATCACTAAAGACCTGCATGTGCAGAGCTACAGATCACTTACCTAAAGCAATTCCTCCGTGAGGTGGAGCTCCAAGTTCCAAAGCCTCAATCAGATGGGAAAGCACCTCGGAGTCCTCCTGCAAAATTACATTAAGAGGTGTCACTGGACAAGCAATGCTCTTCCTGTTAGTATCACAAGATGAAGGCACAATGAAATCATCCATTGCTCAGGGCTAGGAATTACGTCTCTCTCAGAGAAGCACGTTTCTTTCAGAATATGCAACTAATGTTTCAATTAATTAATGCTTTTAAATCACCAAGAGAGTGTTAGAGGCATCAGCAGGTGTTACCTTCAGCACTTTCTCCAGCACAAAACGCTGCTGTTCTGCACTGTGAATTCTGATGGAGCCCCCTCCAACCTCATTGCCATTGAGCACAAGGTCGTAGTGCTGGCTACGGACCTGCAGGGAGACAGGGACAGGCACCTTGCTGAGCCTGGGCCACAGCTGCACCTAAAAACAGTCTGCACAGAGATGGCAAAGACACTGGGAATGAAGCCATGGAACTCTGCAAAACTCTTCTCTCAGGGGTACATTGCAATCCATGCTGGAGGCATGGACTGCCTCTCACTGATGTGGGAGGAGAACAAATCCTTTTGAAAAGTTCATCATGGGATGGGTCAGAATATAAGACTTCTGTTAGCTATAAGCTCCATTTGCTGGGGCACATGTGAATACTTGCTATTTGCAGTAATCAGGAAGCCATCTCTCCCAGACACGTACAAGATCATAGAATCACACAATGGTTTGGCTTGGGAGGGACCTTACAGATCCTCTTGTTCCAACCCTCTGCCATGGGCAGGGACACCTTCCACTATCCCAGGATGCCACAAGCCCCATCCAGCCTGGCCTTGGACACTGCCAGGGATGGGGCAGCCACAGCTGCTCTGGACTACCTGTGCCAGGGCCTCACAGGGGAAGATTTTTTCCTAATACCAAGCAATCTGAGTCTACCCTCTTTCAGTTTAAAACCATTTCCCCTTGTCCTATTACTGCTTGCCCCTGCAAAATGTCCCTCTGCAGCTCTCTTGTAGCCTCTTTAGGCACTGGAAGGGGCTCTAATGTTGTTCCTGAGCCTTCTCTTCCTGAGGCTGAACAACCTCAGCTCCTTCAGCGTTTCCTCATAGCAGAAGTGCTCCAACCCTTTGATCCTCTTAGCAGCCTCCTCTGGACTCATTCTGACAGATCTACATCTTCCTTGTGCAGTCAGTCCCATGAAACAACATCTTTTTTTACACTAAACCCCGCTGCTGCTCGCCTGCTTTTCCATGGGAGCAGCTGTAAAAGAGCCAGCATGGCAGCCATGAAGTTGGTTACCTTTGTAGGATCAGAATACAGGAGGCTGACATCTGAAGGGTGAGGGGCAGTGAAGGGGTGATGAGCAGATTCCAGTTCAGTGGGATTCTCAGCCTTGGGGAGGAAAAGGGGGAAATCCACCACCCAGAGGAAGTGAAAGGCTGTGGGATCACGGAGTGCCAGCCCAGCTGCCTCCAGGAGGTTGGCACTCAACAACCGCAGGGCTCCCAACGCACAGCACTGCAAGAGAGAAGGGAGAGGTGGGACAGGGGATTTCACCAGCAGGGAAGTCACTCTAACACCAACCAGGGCAAGAGTGTTCCATAAAGAAGTACCACACACAGCACCAGCTGGAATGCACTGCTGCCTTGAACACTTTTGCCTCATACCCTGAAATATATCACCTTCCTGCTGAGGCAGCAGCAGGGCTTGACAGAGACCAAGGAAGGAGCTTCAAAGTCCATGTTTTTCCAGCTGTTTCATCTTCAGAACTTTCTTACATTAACCTCCAGCTCCACACATGTGGATTAACTGGGAGAGCACATTTGCAAGACAGAGAAATGAAGGCACAGAAGAGAATACAACAAAATGTTGGTTATTGAGCAAGGCATGACACCTTGTAATAAAACAATGCTTGGAAGGAAACATCTGCTGGCAAGAATAGAGAGAAGGGTAAGGACAGAATCTCCCACCATGGCTGCTAATAAGTCATGCACTTATGGGAGACACAATTACCTAGCTGACCTCATTTTACAATCTGTTTGATGCTTTAAAAATGAAGTTAAGAGAAAAGAAGGCACTGATTTGTGGCAGGATTTTTTATATTTCAGCCTTCATTTCAGTTACAAGTCCTGCCCAGGATTTGGCTGGGGGCCATAAGAGTAATAGGTACATTTCATGCTTTATTTGCTGTTGCTATAGCTGCCGTTCCAGGGAAACACAAAATTAGATGATGACCTATTTTAATAATAGGAAGGATCAGACTAAGGTCAGATAACATCAAAACCATCATCAGCAACATTCAACTCACAGAGCCACCCAAGAAATGCCTCCTACCACTTGCTTGTGCTCTCCAGCTGCCAGCAGCACCACATCATCCTCCTGCATGTTCAGTGCTTGGATAAGCTCTGACTTCTCCTTCTCACCAAGGAACTTGGTAAGCAGAGACTTCAAGCTTCCATCAGGTCTGCAGATAATTTCCATGATTTCCTGGGGAAAGGTAAGGGCATGTTCAGTGCAGTGCTGCCCTCTCTTGCCTTGACACATCACATGCTCAGGCTCTGACTCTCAGCTATTGAAAACTGCTCTCCTGCCTCCCTCTGCCTTTACCACACTTTGTCACTCAACCTTCTCAAAGCCTCAGCAGAGTTTCTGTCTCACCTGGTTAAACTGGGATTTTGCAGACTCCTTCAATGACTCCAAGTCTTTATTTGTAAGATACCTCTGGGGAAAGAGCAAGAGAAGACACAGCAAAGATCAGCTTGGAAAACTTGACTAGGGATCAAATCTACTGACTAAGCTGCTTCCAAACTTCTCAATTCTTTTGTTTCTAGTTCAAGTTCTTATGAGAGCTGTGGAACAGGACAGGGTCCTTAGCACTGGGCTGGGTGTCTGCTCTGAGGGCTCCTTTCAGGAACAGACCCCTCTAGATCTACATTTTTTCCCCCTTCTCACAGATAAATGTATCGGGTCAGCAGGGTCAGATCACTGCCTCCAGCCTGCAGAAACAAGGTTACACCACCACACTGTGAATGGGGAATGCAGAGCTCAAACTGGAGGAGAAACAGAGAAAAAACAACTGGGCTGACTCTTGCATGCAAAGCCATGCAGTAAATGAGGACCTGCATCAAGATCTTGATTTTTTTCATCTACTCCAGTGTTTAGGGTGGGTCTGGATGCCACTTTTGTGTTGCTCAAACAAACACCTCTGTGCCCTCTCGTGGGAAGCCACTAACTTGCACTTTGTGCCAAAATGAAAGGAATCCCAAGGGAAATCATGGCCACAAAACCCTGTTCCCCAAATAAAACTCAGTATTTGGAGGATTTGTTTTTTCCATACTGTCCAAGCTACAAAGATGCCTACAGCCAGAATTAAATCTGTTTCCTTGCCAAAATGCAGGGCTGTGTCAAAAGTCTTCCACATCTACTGTCAGCCTTGGATTTGGTCCATGACATTCTCATTACAAGACATGAATTGTACCCAAAAATGCAGCTAAAGCAAACAGGACAAGGACATGGAAGCACCTGACCCTTCTCTGCCTATCCCAGAGCTGTGCCATGCCCCATCTCCTGTCATAAGGCACAATTCATTGTTGACATGCACATCAAAAAGGTGACAAAAAGCAAGGTGAAACCCTGAGAGAGTTCCCTACCCTCGTGGGATCTTGCAGCTCTATTGTTTTCCTCCTCTTCCTAAGGATAAAATACTCTTCCTGTTGCCTTATCATTCTAACATCACTCAGCCCAACCTGACATGGATTACAACCAATCCCAAGTTCCCACAAGAACACCAATAATAGCAAGGAACATTTCCATACCAACAAAGGAATTCAAACTGGCATTTTATTTATTCCACATAAACAATAAACAGGATGTAAGAGCATCACTTACCACTCCCTGAGGGATACAAATGGCTCTGATGGAGCCATGTGGGTAACTGAGGGCATTCTGCACAAAGTGAATGTTTGATCCTCGTAAAACATCACTGATATCCACAATCTGACAAAGGAGAGAGCACAGGAAAAAGCACTGCTGGTAGGAATACAAAGCAAAAATTCCTGCACCTGTGTCTTAACACCTTCAACACTATTCCCTTTTAGAGTTTTTGCTCCTGAAACAGTGAAGATGCATTGCTCCCTAACACTACATCACCTTTAAAATAATGTTTTATTAGAACATACATTTTTCACAGTCAACTGATCAAATCCTCTCTTCTTCAGCAGACTGCACAAAGCAGCAACAATGGGATGGGCACCTTGGGTAAATTACAGCACTCAAAACTCCAGCCAACCATGAATCCATGATCCAAAGGTTATTGAAACACTGACTGAAAGGAAAAGCTGCACGTTTCCAATGGGCAAACCCTCACCTTCATCCCAAAGCGAGTGTCTGGTTTATCAGTCCCATACTCAGCCAGTGCCTGCTCGTATGTCATGGAGGGGAAAGGAGTCATAATGGAGCCTCTTTCCTCAGGCCAGGAGTGTTGCAGGAGGCCCTCTATGAGCCTCTGGATCCCAGCTTGATCTACAAATGACATCTCTATATCTATCTTAAAACAGAGAACAAAGGGGAGGATTCCACATTAGCTACAGGTTGTGCTTTCACACTGCTAATGTACTCACACTTGGTGAGTACAAAGCCAGCAAAACAAGAAACAATACACGAAATGACATCACAGCATGATTGCATGAGGCTGGGAATGTGCTTAGGATCACCCTCCAGGCTGATGACTCAGGCAACAGCCTCCTCAGAGAGTGAATGAGGTAACGATGACAAGGACACGATGACAAGGAGAAGCAGCCTTGAGAGAACCAGGCTAACTCAGCCTGAGATTTCACGGCTGAGGAATGGGATGTCTGACCTAGCAGGGCAGGAGGAGATTGTATCATCAAAGTACAATCACTGCTGCAATTCCCACATCTGCACCTGGGGCACTGCAGCCAGCCAAGGACAGGAATCACGCAGCCATCCCACACCAATTTCCAAGGGCTGTGTCTGTGAAACACACCCCAAACAACTCTGTACCCCCCAAGCAGCCCCAGACTAGCACAGACTAAGCCTGCAGAAGGGAAGACAGCTATAAGCCACTTGGGTTGAGGAGCAGGGAGCAAGGCAGCAGGGGCTGGTTACCTGGGTGAATTCCGGCTGCCTGTCAGGCCGGGAACCCTCGTCGCGGTAGCAGCGAGCGACCTGGAAGTACCTGCAGCGACACTTGGATTTAGAAAACAATCTGAAGTACCCTGAACTGCACTGTGGCTATAGAACTGATCATACAAAAGATAAGGGAAAAAAGAAGTAAACCAGAGAGAGAATGGTCTGTTCCCACAGCAGATTATCTCTGTTCCCACCACTTCAAAAGAATAGAGTTCTGAGTGGAAGCAGCTCTAGCAGCAGCTGTGTCCATCTCCAGCCATATCCTCCAGAGGCACGTGGAGACTGCCAGGTGAGCTGTCCCCCAAGGGCAGCACACTCGACTCTTTATTCCACCTTCCACTCCACTCCAGGGCTCTCCTAACTGCCATGCACAAGTCTCAGACAAGACCTGGCCTGCACTTCACCATGTGAACAATTGTCTGTCTCCCTGTCCATCTATTAGATTTGGAGAAGCAAGCCCAATTAAAAGCTTTGCACTTGGGCACCCTGACATGCTTTTCCTTGTCTCAGCCATGCTCAGCTGCCCAGCCTCACCTCAATTAGTTCTGTAGGTTACCCCTGGAGCAGTTTCCATCACACATTAGATTTTCTGCCCTTCAGGCAGGCTCTGCTTCAGTTCAGGTTTGCTTTTAAAACAGCAGTAAAGATTTCAGCTTTCCAGAAGGTCACATTTCACCCAATTATACAGTCCCAAGTATTTGAGGATCCCTCTTCCAGGCACAAATCCTTGGCAGTAAGTTTTTTGGGGGAAGTTTCTAAAACTTCACAGATAAAGCAATCAAACCCCAGACAGGACATGCAGAGAACAGGAGTCCAAGAAATCCTTACCTGTCCAGGCCTCCAACCATGAGGAGCTGTTTGAACTGCTGAGGACTCTGTGGCAGAGAGTAGAACTTGCCCGGTTCCCTCGAGGGCACAAGGAATTCTTTGGCTCCCTGGCATTGGAAAGAAAATTTACAGAGTTCAGCAAGTAAGTGGCCCCAATTCCTGACAGGGCAAACACTGGAAGTGCAACAGGAAAATACCTATTTCCCCCATTATGAAATCCCATTTGTGAGGAAATTGCTCTTTGTACATTACACTTGACATTTGTTAACCAACTTGGTCCAAAAGATCCCAAAGCAGAATTCTCTACCTTCTTCTCTGAGAGACTAATGCATAACAGACCATCCAAGACTGGGGTTTAAATGCAAGAACTCCAGGTTAGCTGCATTAACAATTCCTCAGCTACAGCTCTCTTCTCTCTGACTATTTTTGAAGTGAAAGAAAGGAAAATAAGAACAGAAATTAAATTTACTTGAGCACGACCTCTACAATAACCTACTGGTTAAGAGATAAATGCTGAAAAGACAGTGCTTCAAATTGTTTTGGGTTTATAATGCCAGGACAGACTTGCATTCAACATGTGCTCTACAAGGCAGAAGCTTATTTTGTTAGAAGGTTCAAAACTAGGACAGAAGTTATCACCTGTCCCCTTTCTCTCCCTCTACTTTTAAAAGGATCTGTGGATGGTATCAGAAGTTCCACAAGCTGTTATTTAGCAAGGGAAAAGCAATGAAGGCTGAGTGGCAACTGAAAACGATTCAGCCCTGACTGTGCAGCTACAGGAGGCCAAAAGGCATCACATACATACCCCTGGGGTTCTTTTAAACAGAGTTGGAGTTTCTACATCCACGAACCCTGGGGAACAAACACAGAATATGCTGAGAGGAGAGAGAACTAACATGACAGAGTAGGCTGGAGTAGGGTTAGTCAGCAAAATAGGTCATCTACCACACCACGGAGCCTCTCCAAAACCAACACACTTTACTACTTCTAATAATTATTCCTGTAATGACATATCTAAAGGCTCAGAGTTAGTGTGACGTCCGGCCAGAACTGTTGATAACAGAGGACTCCAAACAGGCTGAAAATGTGTTAGTTCTCTATCTATGCTGAACCAGACACTGATTTTCCAAAAAGCACTTCCTGATTTTAAGAGAAGCAAATGCCCTAAACAAAATCCATCCCTCTGGCATGCCTAAACTGGGTGACCAAAAGATGGCAACCACCTGTAAGGAGTCTTTTCTCATTGGAAACAGCTAATTTGAAACAATTGGTGTGCAGCATGCCAAGAGATTTCGACATACTTTGTTCTTCAGGCCTGACAACATCCCACTAAAGACCCCACCACAAGCAGATGTCCTTATTAAGTGGGATAATGAGTCGCTCCAGTTTGGAGCAGCAAGTTGTTTAGGCAGCTCTGGCAGCACTAGCAGCAGGGAGAGCTGCAGTGCTGGCAGCAGCCTGTCCTCAGGCAGCCCCTCACCGTGGAGGTTGCAGAGGTAGTGGCGCATGCTCATCACCAGGCGGGAGCGGAGGCGCAGGGCGCGCTGCAGCCGGGGGCTGCGCAGGTCCAGGTACCGGTACTGCATCCGCAGGGCCTCCGACTTCTGGGGAGGAGAGGGGAGCAGGATTGAGAGACAAAATTCAAACTGCATGTCCACTGAAGGTGCTCCTAAAGCCACAGGGAAAATGGGAGAAGCTAAAAAGGGATGGTGCTCGGCTGCCACGACACGCCCGTTACCCACAAATATGGCAATCGCTTGAAATAAAAACCGAACTACCCACAAAAGTTGTGGCTGCCCCGTCCCTGGAAGTGCCCAAGGCCAGGCTGGATGAAGCTCTGAGCAACCTGGTGCAGGGGGTGCATCCCTACCCATGGCAGGAGGGATGGAAAAAGATGATCTTTAAAGCTCCTTCCAACCCAAACCATTCTGTGATTCCACAAGTCAAATAAAACAGCCTCATTTCACACTCAAAAAACCCAGCACAGCCCTATTTCTTTCACTCTTTCCTTTACCATCAGTCCTTCCAGAAAGCTGGAATCATTCAAGCCCTGTTTTCTGCTTAGCTCTAATTCGAAATAAATCCTCCCAGCAAACAAACAGCACCCCTGTTTTAAATACCATCATTCCTCCAAAGTGAGGTGGGGAGAACCAGACTCAGCTCTCAGATGTTTTGCCATCACCCTGGGCAAATTCCCAATTCAATGAAAAGCCACCACTCTGATAAGAAAAAGAAAAGAAAAACACCTTGATAAAATCCTTGATTTCAAAAGGCAGCTTCTTGCAGGAGTTTAGGATCTCTGCAGTCTCTGCCTTCACTTCAATATCCCCTGTTGGCATTTTCTAGAACAAAAAGGCAAGAAAAAAACTAAACTCAAAACAGTTGGACAAAGGTCATGCACAGGTGGTCAAAGGAGAAAAAAGAAGCAATGTGATTACCCTCCCTGCCTTCTAACACAGTGCATAAGTCAGAGAGTTTCTCCCAAGGACAGATTTCTCCCAGATTTCCCTTCTATTCAGGGAAACACAAGTCACCTCACCAAAGCTGGCAGCTTCTTTCCCAGTAGCATACTGGTCTCCAAACCTTAGCAAAACCACACAGTGTGGGTTTCAGTGAGCATGAGCAGCAGCAGCCCTTCATACGAGTCAAAAAAGGCAAATTATGAGGAACTTCTCAGAACTCCCAATTCTACACACCAGTTCTCAGAACTGGTCCTCTTTTGACTCTGTCCCAGGGGAGGGAAGGCAGCTCCCCTCACGTAGCACTGAGGCACAGCAAAGTTCACTTGATCCTGCAACACTCTTGCTATTTACCAGGGGAAAGGACACACAACCTTCCCCCAAAACGAGAAATTAATAAAAGAAATAAAGGCATTGCTTGAAGCCTGGATTTTAAGTGGACATCTACAGAATGGAGCAAAAAGGAGTTATGAACATAAATACAGTCCTATTTTAGACCTGCCAGTTATATGTACAATCCTGAAAGATCAATTTACAGCTGATTGCAATGACAGCTGATTGCAATGCAGAACATTAAAAATTTATTCAACCTCTGTTTCCTATACAAGGAGGCCAGCAAAATCAATAAACAGGTCACCACATGCCGTGGAACTCGAAATGACAATATTAATTTTCAAGTGAAAGAAATTCCCACCACACTTTGAAAGGCTGGAACAAGCCAGCACTATCCTTGCAAAGGGCTGGGGTGCAGATTAATTTGTGTAATGTGCTTTGAGATCCTGCTGTTATCTGACACAGCACTTAATTCACCTCACACTAGCAGAGGACAGGCTGTCACACAAGCAGAACCTGTGGTGATGCTCTGACACAAAGCCCAGCATGATCCCACCATGATCCCACCATCCACAGTTGTTTCCTTCAAGGAATAAAAGCCCTGAGAGCCCCCTCAGGCCATCCTCACCGGATTCTCCTGGCCCAGGGGCCGAGGGGACACTGTCCCAGTGACTCTCAGCACAGACTCCAGCGGGGCACTGGACAGGAGCTCCTTCACGTGGGAGTGTGCCTGCAGGGAGAGCACAGAGCCCCACAGGAATTCAAACACAGACAAAGGCACCCTGGCCAAGCACCTCCACCCAAAATCACTCTTGAGGCAGGGGAAAGAAACAGGGCTGATGTTTCTGGTGCAGTGTCAGGTCAGGGCTCTCACGACACTTCAATTTACTTGTGAGTCAGAGCACTCAGTTTGACAAAGCCCTTCCTTCTCTCTGTGGCTGCTGAAGCTGAGCTACCAAATCAAAAATAAAAACACAGACTCATGTTTTGGTAGCACTTACCTCATCCTGAGGAATGATGACCTGGGTCAGTCCCTGGAAATCCCTCAAAACCAGAAACAGGCCTTGTCTGATCCAAGAAAAGCACAAAAGGAAGAACATTTTTTTTTTCACAAATTTAGTAGTTTCTACTTTTAAAGCATATGCAACTGGCTACACTTTCAGTACTCTGCAACTCATCCCAAAGCACTTCCAAGTACTCAATTACAGACACTTTTTCCACACCTGAAACTAACCTGAACAATTTATTTCACATTGTCACCAACCTCAGACAACATGCAAATAACCAGGAGAGGCAGGATTTTAATTTGAGCTTTCATGCACACAGAGCAGGGATTTTGAACTCATGAATTTTCCTGCATGGAAACATCATTCAGCTAAAAACAATTAAATATGAGCAATAAAACTAAAGTTCACGTGGATTAAAAACAACAACAAAGTCCAATCATAAGTCAAGGAAGGGAACACTTGTCCCATAAAAAGTTCTAGATGAGCAATCCACACTGCCAGACCCAGAACCATAAATCTTGATTTCTTCAAGCTGCAGCAGGGACAGCTGCCACTGTGCTTTATCCATCAAAAAACTGCCCAACGGGACATGCTCTGATGTCTTTAAAAACAAGATCACCACGGTCACATTGCAATCATCCCAACTCCTTTTCCTGGGTCTCCATCCACAATTGCTCAAAGATGAGGTGCTCAGGACCTCCTAAAATCAAAAAACCCTTGCAAACCCATCACAGGAGAGGAATGCTGGATGAAACACAGCTCAGACTGGATCTGGCAAATAATCATCTCCATTTTCACCGTGGTTTGCCCTTACCTTTGATATTGAACCCATCCATACAGGGTCACCTTCTGTCCCACATGAGCAGAACGCAGCTCTCCACACGTGTTGGTCCGAGTGACAAAACTGTTGAAGTCTTAAATTAAAAAAAA
>VXBB01009099.1:340402-363412 GCA_013399915.1 Illadopsis cleaveri | reverse complement strand
TATTTATTTTTTATATATATATATTTTAAAAAATATAAAATCTCTCATGGCTCCTGCAGATGAGACAGAATAAATAATAAGAGTTTTCCTTCCCAATACAATTTATACACATATGGAGAAGTGACTTCATATGCAGCCCTAAGATATTCATATACAGCACTAAGATACTATGTCATAAACATGAAATGAAGCTAGTCTAAATGTATTTCAAACAGGGATTACTTATGTTTCTCAGTTAAACATTCATAAAGATACTTGACCACAGCCTTGCTGCAAACTCTTGCCCTGCCAATTTCAGGAGCAAGAGAAGCAAAAGTCACAGATCAATCCTGAGGGATGCTGACAATTCCATATTTAAATCTAGAATCATAGGATAGCTTGGGTTTCAAGGACCTTAAAGCTCATCTCATTCCATCCCCCTGCCATGGGCAGGGACAATTTCCACTGTCCCAGGTTGTTCAGAGCCCCATCCAGCCTGGCCTTGGACATTTCCAGGGATCCAGGGGCAGCCACAGCTTCTCTGGACACCCTGTTCCCCACCCTCACGGGGGAAGAATTTCATTCAATATCCAATCCAAACCTGCCCTCCTTCAGTTCAAAGCCATTCCCCCTTGTCCTGCCACCGCAGCTCCTGGTGGCCACACCGCAGAACAGGGTTTATCAAACCAAGAACTAAGCACACACGCAGCACACCCACCATGCAGGTGTAAATGGAACTGTTCCTGCCTGAAACAACTGGAAAAGGGCCTGAACCACAGATACAGAAAGCTTTGCACAGATCCCCGTGTCCCTGTAATCACGGCCTAAGTTATAGAACCAAGCACACCACTTACAGAATGTGCAAGAGGTTCAGCTTGCAAAGCAAAGCCTGAAGGACACCATTACCTGGACATATATGAATAATTTTATGAGCCAATCTCAGTACCTTCATCACATCCTTTAGAATTAAAAGAGATTTAGAGAAGACACTTTAAATAAAGTGATACAGGGAAAATAACTTGCCGCAAGGGTGACATTAATCGGCTGTGTGGACTACCCTGACCTGTATGCCTGGAAAAAAGGAACCCAAATCTCGAGGGGATGAGACCAGCGCTCCTCCTCACCTGGAGCCGCGGGTGCGGCGGCAGCGGCCGCCCGGTGCAGCGCCCGCACCAGCAGCCGGGGGAGCGCCATCCCGCAGCCGCCCCTCAGGCAGACACACAGGAGGAGCGCCACGGACGTGCGGGAAGTGAAAAACAAGAAGCTCCGGAGGGGAAAAGGGAAAGCCCCCTCAGGCAGCGGCGCCTCCTCCCCTCACTGCCGCCCGCCTCAAAGATGGCGGCGGGGCGCGTCCCCGCGCGGGNTTTGCTTGACAAATCGCTGGGTTTTCTCCCTCGTTCTGGATCCCCCCCCCACAATATAATTACTGTTCAGAGTTTCCCGTGGTGCCCAGATGCTAATTAGTCTAATACATTTACTCCAGATAATTAGTGGAACTTAGCGTTAATGTGCAAAGGCGAGAAAAGCAGCGAGCTGCGGCAGCTCCAGCGGCCGCCCCGCCGTGTCGGCGCTGTGCTCTCAGGTACGGTGGCGCCCCGCTGTCTCCTCCCTGTCCCCTCAGCCGCGCCGCTGCGCTCTCGCCGCGCGGGAAAGGTGAGCTTTAACCTTATTCCTTTCATTTAACCTCATTCTTTTCCTTTTGTTCCCGCTCCCCCCCTCCGCCTCAGGAAAGCGTCGATCCGCAGAAAACAGCGTTCCTGCTGCATAAAGCCTGGAGGCTGTACAGCGTCACCCCCCTGTACCGCTTCCGCCGCGCCCGCCTCAGGGACTACGCGCGGCTGCTGAGCGCCTTCATCGCCGCCGAGAAGCAGAAGGGGCTGGCCGTGGAGGTGGGCGTCGAGCTGGACATCAAGGTGGCCCTGTCCAGCCTTGCCGAGCTCAGGGGCAGCGAGATGGACCAGGCCGCCCTCCTGGTGCAGGTGAGGGGGCTGGTCGTCGAGACCGGCGTTTTACGGGCTGTTTTTGCTGTGGTGAAAGGCTCTGTCTTGAAAGAAAACGCCAAAATTAAACCCTAGCTGTATGGAATAACTACTGGGGCACGTACTGTGATTTAATGAAACTGAATCCTGTCTATTTTTAAATATTTATAGCCTTAGGCTGTGCTAGGGGAGGTTTAGGTTGGACATTAGGAAGAATTTCTCCACAGAAAGGATGATTAAACATTGGAGTTGGCTGCCCTGGGAGATGGAGTCACTATCCCAGGACGTGTTTGGATGTGACAGAGTCAAAACCCTGGTCTAATGACAAAGTGGTGTTTGGTCACAGGCTGGACTCGATGACCTCAGAGGTCTTTTTGGACCTAACTGATTCTGTGGTCCCCTAAGCAATGCACACAGTAAATACAGCAAGTTTGAGTTCAACTTTTTAACAGCATCAGAGTACGAGTATACAGAGCAATCTCTGTCTGATGTTTTAGTTTAGCAGTCAATTTACTGCCAGGACTTGGATGGGTTATTTAACTTCAGGATAAAGCTGCCATCATCCCACTTCCTGGTGAGAGCTCTAATTAATATTTCTGAAATGCTTTGCCTCAAGTGAGATGTGCTACTGAAACGTCAAGTTCATTGTGGCAATGGCTGTAGGATGTATCACAGGAGTTAGGCAGCATAAACTCAGATGTCAAGACTGTTCCTAAGGAAGTGAAAAGTGCTTTTCTGATGTTTTCAACAGAATTGCATTCAACTTTTAGGAATGTAATGGATAGACTGAATAACTTCATGTGTTTGACAGAAAACAGCATTGCATCCAAGGTCCTAAGGAATAAAACACCACTTTTACCAAACACTTAAAACTTTAAATCAAAATCTATTTTAGCAGATGAAAAAAAAAAAAAAAAAGCCATTCTTCCTCTGCAGCACTGAAATGCTTCTTCTCCCCATCCCAGCTCTCTTCGAGGTCACGAGCTTCCTCCAGGAACTCTGAGGACAAACCGGTGTGGTCGGGCTGGTTCTGCTCCGTGTTTGGGGAGGACCTTTCCGACAACTTGCCCGAGGACTTCACCAGCCTGCCCCTGTTCCTGAGCCACGGCGCCGAGAGCTACACGGCCTTGGTTGGGAGCTGGTTCCAGAAGACTTTTGACTGCTGCTTCCGCCGCCTGGCCATCAGCCCCCTGAACCTCAGCTGGATGGTGGCCATGTGGGCTGGCTGCAAGCTGGACAGAGCTGCCTCTGCCGTGGAACTCGTCTTCTCCGTGCCCCGCCTGGCCCACCCCCTGGACATTTCCTACGCCATCCATCCGGAGGATGCCAAAGCTCTGTGGGACACGGTGCAGAAAACGCCAGGAGAGATCACCCAGGAGGAGGTGGATGTCTTCATGGACTGCCTTTATGCCCACTTCCACAGGCACTTCAAGATCCACTTGTCAGCTGCAAAGCTGGTGAAGGTTTCCACAGCGGTTGCCTCGGCACACTGTGATGGGATTGTAAAGGTGAGGCCACAAGGAGCAGGCTGTCCTATTGCTGGCCAAATAAAACAGCTGTAGCTGAAGGTCTCCTGTTTCTTTTGCATGATTTCCTACCAGGAATTGTTAAACCCTCAGCTTTTACTAGTCATAGGTAGCTCTGGAGCTGGGGCAGCTGCCAGTGCAGTGTTTTACTACTGTGTTGCAGCAGGAGCTACTTGCCTGTGGCCAGAAATAGCTGTGTTAGCTGTGGTATGAACAGGAAACTTTCTTAGGCCATAAAAAAACTTCTTTTGGACTTAAAAAGATCCCAAACTTAAAAAAAAGTTCACAGCTTTCTAGCATTGTAGTTATTAAGACACAGGCAGAAGACTCCTTCACATGTAACCCTTTTCATAAAGGTGCTGCTCTTTCTACAGAGGTATCTCTAATATCCTTCAAACCATGGAACATTAATCCTTCAAGCAATACAATATTTTCTTCTGAGTTAAAGAACAATTTGTGTAAATGCAGTTGTTTAAATTTACCCTGTGATGGGCCTTGGCACATTGTAGTGTTACATTGCTTGTTTTTATCTGTAATACCTTAAAACTGTCTGAAGCAACTTTTTCTGTTGCAGGCAAGTACACAGAGATATCTCAGACTTTCTGAAGGGTGCTCTTGTGGAATGTGTGTTGTGTAAATTCAGCTTTTCATAATGGGATAGAATTCAAGTCATATATATCCAGTATGGGAAAAGTACAGGCACCTGAATGGCAACAACAGAGCAGTAAATAAACACACAGAACACTTGGTAGTTTCCTTCCAAGCAGGGCTTCAGGGTGTGGAAATCTGGCAGCTGCAATTGTTGCTTTGACAGGATTTTTTCTCTTTCTTGCAGATTCTACACAGCCAATACCTGCCGGGGGTGCTGATGCTACTGACTGAACTGGCAATCTCTCAGATACAGTGACAGCCATTCCAGTAGCTCTTTGTACTAAGAAGGCTTTGTCTGGACAATCTGTGCTGAGAAACCACCAGGAAACTCACTCCTGCAGCATCTTCTTTCCTCTCATTCTGGCTGTCCATGTCAGATGTAACTGCAGCACTTGGCTGTGTAACTCCATGCCATGCACAGCACAGTCAAGCAGACACTGGGCCCTGAAGAAGGGCTGCAGTGCAAACTTGTGACAGCTTCCTGAGCAGCTTTGTTTTCTCAGAGTCACTCATTTCATTTATGTGCAGCTCTCAGCTCAGAGACAAACAGTGCAAATTCTTGATGCAACTTGCTGAAAGGTATTTCTGTTGTTTCCAAGTTGGTTTTCACTGGACAGCCTAAGCTACACAGGCCTTGGCCAAACTGTGACTATTCTTGGGCTAGTCTAAATGTAAAGTTCAGCACACCTGAGAAAGGGTGCATGCTCTACAATCCAGGGCAGAAAAATCCAGGTTTCTCACTCCCTTTTTAGCTTGTTAAGGGTACTTGGTATTATGTGTAATATCAATAATGTTCACTTATGTTGCAGTTGGGCATGAGACTGGACACAAGGCACTTGTCAGCCTGTTGGTCCTCCCAGGCAAGTTAATAGATAGGAAAGTGAGGTGTGGACAAGCTTGTTACTAGGCTTTGTCCGGATGTTTGCAATCTTGGATGTAATCCTGTAGGCCAGAGAGCTCTCAGGGTTGGAGCTGTGTGCTATAATTTGATGTTGGTCCCTCCCTTCTGGAGCAGGTAAGAGTTCAGAGGACAGTGTACAGTGTCTGGCTAGATATTTAAGGAGCAAGAAAGTAGCACCTGTTAAGAGATTTTGTAATGCAGTACTAAATAAAGAAAATATTTCCCATCTTTTGTCTTAAGGAGAGATCACCTATGTCTAATTAAATACATCCTTGCATGGAGCTTATTTCCAACTACAGCTTACCTGACCAAACCACCACTTGTTACTTATTAAATGTTTCTGTGAGCAGCAAAATTCCGAGTCTAGTTTCTTGCTTCACACTTGTGCAGCATCTCTAGGAGCTGATTTGTGCTATGACCTTCTCCTAAACAGGGGTGCAAGTTTCTTTTCCCAGTGTAAAACTGCCCAACAGGATGTAACTGCCAGCCTAGTTCCTACCCTATTTCCAGAATTAAAGAAACACACACTTGGTTTCATATTCTTTACTAGCTGAAGATGGATTATTTTTGGATGTTAAGGTTGAAGTCTGTGGTAATGCTTACCCTGGTACAAGGGGCTGAGTGATCTTCTGACAGTCTTGGCAGCTCAGCAGCTACTTAAACTATCACTTCTGGTGCTCTAGTTTCCTTTTTTGAAATATCTCAGACAAAGTTTGCTATCTGGAGTCAGAAGAGCTCTGGACAAAGGAGTACAAGGTCTGGAAATAACTGGCACCTGTATTTGGTTTGAAAATAGGACTGTTACACCCAGGACTAAATTTTAAATCTAATGCTCAGCTCTTTCCAACAAATTTGCATAAATAATCGCTAAAAACCTAAATTCTTATAGCCTCTTTTAACCTCTTCCTTGTGTTGTCCTCATTGATAAAATGCAGTTAAGTGAGCAGAGATAAGATTTAGCCAGATAGCACAGAAGCTTCCTTCCAGAAAAAACTGGTTCTGAGTGATGTGAAGGGTAACAATAAACAGAGTTTTAAGCCTCTTTTACTGAGATTTATCTGAAAAAACCCCCTCCAGCATCTGTGTCCACATGAACCACAGAAAAACACCCCCCACTGCTTTCACCCCAAGGAACAAACCAAGAACAGCGTAGAAGAAATTTATTAAGATAGCACTATTTATACAAGTTACTCATGCTAGAAAAAAGCATAAATGATACATGTAAACATTTGTTTACAGAATACTTGTTTTCCTTGTAAAGGTGCAAATGATCTTCATATGTAAACACAAGAATACCAACCTTTAGGGGGAAAGGGGCTTTTAAAAAAGTTTTAATGTCCCATTTATGACTGTAGTGTATTTTTTTTACTATATTCAAGCACATTAAAGTCTGAGTTACATGAATCAAACTATGACGTTAAAGAACTTAAGATGTCAGCACTGCCTTTTACATCTCAAGAATTTACAGTCCTCTTTTTCAAAATCAGATTTAGTAAGGTCCACAGTTAGATCAGGTGCAAAAGGTCATTCTTCCATACTCAGTAGAAATTACAGTACAAACAGAACTGTTGAGTCTTGAGTTCTTCCCTGCTCTTCCCCCACTCCTGGTGGGGGGAGTTATTCACAGTGCCAGCAAAGAGCCCTTCCCCTCCAAACTCTTAAATAAGCCTCACACCTTTTCCTGCTCTAACCATATACAGGCAAAGTGCACAAAAATCACTCGGAGAGAGGGCACCGTCCATCACGGTCAGGAACTCTACAGACACAGACAAGAGGGCAGCTGAGGTGAGGCTGGCCTGAGCTTTTTTTCAGCAGGAAGGAGCTGGCTGTGGGTCTGCCCTTCCAGCAAGAACACAAGAAGTGGGTGTCAGAATTAACAGATGATACCTGCACTGTGCTTCAAAAAAGGACTGATATCGAGCAGGCAACAGGAGGAAAAAGGCTTTTAGAAGTGAGCTAGAACTAGCTGGGTTTAGGTGCTGTCAGTGGTTGCAGGAGAAAGTACCAGTGTGGGTGTAGCCAGACTCTGTATTTCACACCCAGCTGCATTATTCCTGATGAACTGTTAAAGGTGGCTCTTTTTAACAGCCTGAGCTGGGTGCAGTGTTCTCTGTGTCTTCACAAAGTGACAACTACACCCAGCCTAAGGGGGGTCATCTCTGCCAATGGGCCATCAAAGACTCCCCAAAATTTCCTATGACTCACAGGATTCCATCATTCCATTGTGAAATCCCTTGCCCTGGGGGAGCAACTCAACATTCCTGCCTGCACTTCGAGAGTCTATGATCTGGGGGGTTGGGGACTTGGACACAACAACCACCACCTCCATCCAGAGAAGGACCAGGCCTTTCCACAGGGCTAGTGCTTTTGACAAGACCTCATCCATCTCTCCAACTGGACTGCAACCACTGTTTAATGGGGACTGGTTTAAAGCCAGCCCTTCTGTATTCTTTGCATTTATTGTAATCTTTCTATTGAATTGTAACTCTGACTTGAAATCTCTCACAATGTATTTATGTGGGGTTAATTCCTCCTACTGGTTTACCTTCAAACCAGCACAGGTTCACACAGAGGAGAGAGGAGAGAAAAGCTGAACTTTTGTACAGTAAAAAGACACTGTTTGAAATCCTTTTCCTCTCACCTTTTTTGGGCACTTCACTGATTCAGTC
This sequence comes from Illadopsis cleaveri, assembly GCA_013399915.1. NCBI lineage: Eukaryota > Metazoa > Chordata > Aves > Passeriformes > Timaliidae > Illadopsis > Illadopsis cleaveri. The sequence goes on along the minus strand of VXBB01009099.1, from coordinate 355,707 downwards.
GAGCGATCAGAGTTCCAGTTCTGAAAAGATACTCAGGGCACCCATCCTCACAGCTCTCCTGTCCTCTAAGAGACCCCAAATCATACCACAAGGGTTGGAACCACAGCAGCTGGCAGGACACAGCCCTGCCCAAACCACCAGCTGGTCGAAATGCAAATCACACATATACATATATATATATAAAATACATATATATATGCACACACAGAGATGTATATAAAAAGCTGGAATCATCGCTGTGAGCGATACAAAGGAAATACATGATACAAATCAAATGAAAAAATAAATATACTCTGTGCACAGAAAAGCTTCTGTGCAAAGGTGGCACCTTGCAGGTCAAGTACTTTTTTTTTGAAGCTCTCTGTAAATAAGGCAAAAGCAATGTTTTCTTTATCACTTTTTCTCTTTCGCCCACCAAACAGCTGCCACATCCACTGCTCCCACAGCAGGAGGGAAAGCAGGAATCCCTCCTCCTGGCCAGACTCCCAGTACAGAGTGTAGGCTCTACATCAGCATCCTTTGCGCTACAACTGTTACAGTTTGGTTTATTCAAAAAATGTAGAACTAGTTAGAAAAAATACGGACATAAGCAACACCTCTACTTTTGTCCAGTGGTTCCCTGGAGTCTGACAACGTGGTCTCCCGCTGGGCACACTCTCACAGAAGTCAATTTTTATAATTCCATAGAAAGAGTTCACCGGCAAAGAGTTACATTGGATCTAGACCGTGCATACTAGAGCTGCAAAGAGGTCCAGTGTCAACAAGTCTCTTCAGTTTTTTCTAGGAATGGGAAGGCAGGGGACTCCCTCCCTCTGGAAGCTTACCATATATGGGATTCACAGTGTGTCATTTTGATAACCCCCACGCCTCCGCCCAGCCGCCGGTAGTTCATCCCGCCGTACAACCTGCGGAGACAACATTCCAGGGTCACACACTGGGCCACCTCCTCCACGGGGACACCAACCCTTGGGAGCTGTTGGAACCCTGGGCACTGAGAATTTTAGTCTTTCTGTGCTGACAGGCACTGACCCCCAAAAACAAACACTGCTTTTGATCCTAGGCATGGGAAAGGCTCCCAAAATTGAATGACAGCACTGAGATTGTGGGTGTGGAGTTTGAATAGAAGTGTGTAATATCACATGGTGGAAAACTTAAGAGTTTAAGGTTTCAGAATATAGTAATGTATATATAGCAAGATGGACGTTTTAGGGCAGAGGCCAGTCCTTTTTCACCTTCTTCAGGGGTCTAGGTGGTATTTTGTAATTGGATAGAAAAGTCTGCATTGAGGACCACGGGCGGCTGGTTATTGGGTTAAAAGTGAAAATAATTTAGGTGTCATTTCTTAACTGGACAGTTTATCCTTAAAAGGCCTTGTAGAGAAAGAGATAGGAGCCATTTTTGATTTGTTAGCTAGAAGTGCTGTAGAACTCACAGTTTGTGAGACTGTACTATAGAGAAGAATTAATAAACACCTGAGTCCGAACACAAAATACTGTCTCGAGCATTTAATCCTGACTCTGGCAGAAAAGAAGATAAAAAGCAACAGGAGCTGCCATGGGAAATTGCTGAACCAGCCCATGGTACCATCATTAATGCCTGCTTAGAGTGGGCAGTGCAGAAGAAGTTGTGGAGAATCCATCTTACACACTTCAAAAGTAAACAGCTGTATTGGCTCATGCCTTTCTCTCTCAGAACAGAAACTGCTGCTCGTTTTGACACCAAATTTCTGTTACTTAAATAAATACTTCCTGCTCCCTGTCTGGTAATGTGCAAGATTACAAAACAACTTTGCAGGCTGTAGCTGACCTTAGGCTTCATTTTGGGTAACACAGGACTAAGGCTTAGTCCTCACAATTCAACTAATTTATTTTATATTTCTAAACCTCTACATTCGGCTGATCCAACCAATGTATATCACATCCCAAGCACCATCTGTTGACAGCAATGGTGTCTGCATTTCACAGGGACAACAGGTCCCTACAGCATCCAGCTGCATATTCCCCTCTGTGCCACTGGAGTCTGCTGGCAGGGACAGGAGAAGCAACTTCTTCAAACAGCTTTGTTAAAGCCAAATTGCATCAGAATCGTTTCTCAGTCAAGCTGCACAATTAAAAAATATCTTGCAGATGCATAAGAAACAAAAGAAAGGGAAGACCACGGAAGCTGGTCACCTATTGAGTTCAGCAGAGAAAAAACCCACAAGATAATAATACCTTGAATAATCTCCCAAACTGTGTGAATACCTGCCAGGCAGTAACTCCTAACTCTGTCACAGGGAATAGCTGAAACCATTCCACCAAGGAATCTGATGTATGTACTACTCTCTCCTCAACTTTTGAACAGCAGTTCCAACTAGGGGAAATTCCTCCACTGCTGCTCATGACAGCCATTCTTATCAGTGAAGGGTTAAACTACTACTATCACTAGTAAGAATAAGGACATTATTTTCTTTCTATTCCCCACCTTTGCCAGATTACCACAGCAGCAAAAATAGCCACAGGAGCTTGATACTTCATGCTATTTACATTTGGGAATAAATATACAAGCAATTATTTTCAAGCACAGTAATAACTAGAAAGGCTATTTTTCCCCTTTCTTTTCTGCTCAATGTATATATTGATCAGCAGTTTCATATTATTTGTCTCAGCTTGGACATTCTTCCAGTGGCTGAATCTTGCTGATTTAAAGGGGAATAACATCATGTGCTTGAAGTGTTTCAGCTCCCCCCAAAGGATTCAGGAACCACTGCCTCAGCTTGAAAGCAAGAAGTGAACAGGCCAAATTCTACATGGGGGCTCTGAGTTCCCTCTGCTAAGGACAAGCTCAGTTTTATTGGGAAGCAGGAGAGACTCAGCCCAAAATGAACTTTCAGAAAGGGCATACTGGGATATTTTTCAAGATGTGATTCTTTCCTGCAAGGCAAGAAGCCAGAATGAGAGTGTTGTGATGGTTCTACCCCACACAAGTTCTCTGTTATATGGTGTGTGTACCACATTCCTAATTTGCCTGGGACAGCTCCAGCTGGATTTCACTGCTTGATTGTCACACAAATTCAAGTTACCTCCACGTGTTGGCATCTGGATCAAACACCTCAATGGTCTTCAGGTACGTTGTGCCATCAAAGCCCCCCACTGCCATCAGCTGTCCATTCACCACGGCCAGGCCAACCTGCAAAACAACCATCAGACAGCAGCTACTTAGCTGGGATGTCCTGAAAGGAAGGGTTAAAATTAAAATGTTAATATAATTGTTTTATAACCATGTTTGGTCAAAGGCAGTCTGCAGGAGAGGGTTGGGTTGTTTTTTTTGGTTTTTTTTTCTTTAGGGCACAGCCCAAGTAAAATACTCTAAAAAATGAGACATGGAAAGTTAAATACTTATCTCAGAATAGAGAATCTCTCAAAGAAAAAGCAGAGTTCCCCTTACTGCCAGCTAAAAGAAGTAGAACCATCTGAATGATGATAAATACATAAGAATCTAAACCTTTTTCACACAAAACTTATGTTCTGGACTGAAATTCTTCCCCAAGAAGAATATCTACCAGCCCACTACACTTGGTTAAAGTAGCAGAACCACAGGTAAGCCCCTGGTCCCAAATCTCTCAGGCTGGGTCTTAGACCATCTGTAAACACCTTGACCTCCAGACTTTCTATTTAGCCTTTCTGCAGAAGCACAAAATCACTGAAACATCAAAAACATGATCACTTCCAGTGGAAAATGTGGAGTATAACAGAGAAAAGGGAAGGTACACAATGTGAAATGTCACTGTTTTGGCTTTGAAGAAGTCAGAAGAGCTGCAGATACAGCTGCATGTGTTTAGCAGTTTCTACAGAAAGCAAATCCAGAAGCAGCTGATAAAAAGTCAATGTCTAATGAGAAACTAAAGTTGACAGCTTTGGACAGCTCACTCTGCACTTGGAGAACAGAAATAAATATGTGCTCTCTGCCTCCAAAACCAGTGGTTGCTCAAGCTGTGATTCACACTTGCCTCACCAGACACTGGAACACTAACACACAGATAGAACTAATCCTCTCTTTACTACATAATCCAATACCTAATGATAAACATACAGCTCATTTACATCTCCCCAGCCATGATGACTACTGAAAACACTGCAGGTAATCTGTTGTTCCCAAGAAAGCACCACGATCAGCAGTTGATTGCAACAGTTGATGGGCACATTCAGTGAGGAGAGGTAATAGCCCAAGTGAAAGCCCAGGAACCCTGCTCCCACACACGCCCCAAGGCAATGACAGTCTGCTGGCATTATGCATCTAAACCCGTGCTAACCCAGTTTCACAGCTTTTTCCTCTGAGCAAGTGGGCGTTTTCACCTCCTAATTCATCCAGAGAGATCCAGGTACTAATTTGATAGCGTTCTTTAAAGGTATCTCATACCAAGTACAGCTATGTCACCTAAAAGCTCCTCTGCTGCAGTCTTAATTGACCACATATAAGGGCCCAAAAATATTTTAAAACATCCTCAAATGACTCATTTCCCCATCCTAAACAGCCGTCTGTGTCTTGACTTGGCTATCTCTTCACCCTCTAACCTTGCTAGAGAGATTTTTGCAAACTTTTTCTCTCACAGAAAAGAGGTGAAGACACAGAGGAAGCAGGAGAGCCTGTGAGAAGACTGACACTTCACCCTGTGCTCTCCTCACAACAAGAGTGACAATGACACTCTGCCCTGTGCCCTCCCCACAAGCAAACTGACACTCAGCCCCATGCTGTCCCCACATGGTGACATGTGGCACGGACAAGCCCACCAAATCCCACTTGATGCCTAGAGAGGCTGCCTGGAACAGACGCTAGACAGAGTTAAAGGAATAAAGTAGGTATTTATTAAAAGGCCTTCAGAGGATGCACCTTGGGCAGTGCAAGAGCTTGGCCAAGGCTGGACCCAAAATGGACCCAAAATGGACGACAGGTCATGAGTTTTCACACTTTTGTAAGTTTTGGTCCATTTCCATATTGGGGTTAATTGTCCAATGACAGCTTCAGGCTATGAACTCCCATCCTCCCAGTCTGCTCTCCTCAATTTGTTGTTTATAATTTTTGTGCCTGGAGCTGCAACGGTGAGCTTGGTCCTCAAGACGGAAAAAGATTGTTTTGTCTGACTAAACTGTGAAGAGAACCTGCTAACACTTTCTATGATAAAGCTCGGAGTGACACCCCAATGCAGTACAGAACCTGGAAAACACAAAAGCCAAAACTGAGGGCAGGGGACTCACCCCGCTCCGCCGGGACGTCATGGCCACCACGGGGGACCACTGGTTGGTGCGTGGGTTGTACCTCTCGGCGCTGCTGAGCTCCGTGGTGTCATCCCTGCCTCCCACGGCGTAGATCATGTCCTGGTACACGGCACAGCCCAGGTGCTTCCTCCTCGTGCCCATGGGGGCGATCGTGTGCCACCGGTTCTCCTGGGGGTTGTAGCGTTCCACTGCGGAGGAAGGGAAGGCCTTTGGTCAGTGGGCAGAGCACTTTTGGACACGATTTCCACACATTGAAAATGCCATTGTTATAAATGCATATTATAAAGGTTTTTGCAGTATTTTAAATATTATACTGCATATTATAAAGGTTTTCGCAATATTTTAAATATTATGCTGCACATTATAAAGGTTTTTGCAAGATTTTAAATATTATGCTGCATATTATGAAGGTTTTTGCAATATTTTAAATATTATGCTGCATATTATAAAGGTTTTTGCAATATTTTAAATATTATGCTGCATATTATAAAGGTTTTCGCAATATTTTAAATATTGTGCTGCATATTATAAAGGTTTTCACAATATTTTAAATATTATACTGCATACTATAAATATTTTTGCAAATATTAAGATGTTATATGTAAAATGTTAAAATAACTCTGCTGTAAGGATACAGTTTTCATAGATTTTGCTTAAACATAGTAGTAAGATAGCTGATATATAGTTATGCTTGTAGTTGAACTGTCTGTGTAGTTAAAATAACATCCAGTGAACATATAATAAAGACCCATGGTAGTAATATGCCAATTATCAGCACAGCCCAAACTAGAAGTGATAATAAAACCACAACCAAAAAACACACATGCCCTAAAAAAGCAGGAGGACCCAAGGAGTAGCTATATTAAATAGCTCTTAGAAAAATACAAATATACGTAATAGTCTATGAATATGCAAAAAACTAATGCAATGAAAAAGTAGTTTAAAAATTTCTCTGAAGATAGTAGGGTGCTCTTAGGTAAATGCCAAGCACCTGGCCATGTAACCCTTTACTTTGTCTCTTGTTGTCTTTTTTATTAAACTTTTTAAACATTACCAAGAAAGTAAACCTCGTTTTTCACACCATGTACCTGTTTGTTCTCTCTTTTTTTCCAAAGAACTCCTGCTAGTCTCTCTCCTGTCTCCAGCATCAAACACACTCAGATATTCACACAAGAGGGAGCTATCAATGTTACAAACTGACCTGCAGCAGTTTTACCTCTGGCACCTTCCTTCAGCAAAAATGGCTGCTGCAGGAATTTTTTTTTTTTAAAAAGTGCTTGCAACTGCTATGCAAATGATCAAAGTCTGGTATTCAGGACATACTGCCAAATGAAGCACTGAGAAAGTAAAAATATGCCACACAACCAGGTAATAGGGACTTACAAGTCTGGAGAGTGAGTTATTGTATGGCAAGATAATATTTGAAGAAGAAAAAGTCTCCCCAAACTGATCACTAAGATATTCAACAGCCACCTGGGGACACGACAGGCTCCCAGGACCAAGACAAGCACTGACTGGGATGGAGGGACAGCAAAAGGCATACCAGTATTGAGAGGAGATGTTCCATCAGAGCCTCCCACAGCATAGAGGAAGCCTCCCAACACAGCCACTGCCACTCCCAGGCGCCTGGTGCTCATGGAGGCCACTCGAGTCCATTTGTTTTCTTTGGGATCATACCTGGCCAAAGAACAAACACCTCAGGTGAGTGAAGTGCTGACATCTTCACAAAGGGGCAGGAAGACTGACTTTATACTCCCCAAACAAAAATCCCTGTAAGACTTGTGCAGTTCCTATCTCCTCCCCAGCTCGTCTGCATCAGCTGCACCCTCTAAGAGACCCTCCTTCTTGCTGTGCCCCACTTTTTTTTGGTTTTTTGTAATTAAAAAGTACCTCTCCACAATGTTGAGACAGGAGACACCGTCCTGGCCACCCACAGCATAGAGGTAACCTCCAAGAACTGCTACTCCAACACTGGTCCTGCAGGTGCTGGTGGGAGCCACGTCACTGCTCCACTGATTGGTCTTTGGATCATACCTGGAAAAAAACACACCAAACAGCACAAATTACCTGCCCAGGTCTGCTTCAGACTCTCCCATGCCTGGGAGCCCTACAGAGGCTGTAAAACTTGCCTATCCTGAGCTTCAGCTGCAACACAGCTCTTTGTAAGCTGGATAAAAGCCCTGAAGTGCTACAATGCATCCAGTACATGTTACTCCAGGGATGTTCAAACTGCAGGCTGGGATGAATCAAGCTGAAGATCAAAGGTTCGGGTTCCTGAGAGAGACTGGCTGGCGTGTGGTAACTTGCAGCAAAGAGCAGCAGCCAGAGTTAACTCTGCTCTGCTCCCTGCAGCTCACACAGGAACTCAACCAGCACTAGGACTTCCAGATAAAATATGGAGGAACAAGATAGACTTGGGAATCCAGAGACAAAGAAATACAGTGCATTGCAAGGAAGTGCAGGACATGAGAGATACAATGCTAGGGTCATGATTTGGGAAGTTGGGAGCATTCAAGGAGATAGGTGGGAAGAAGGGGAGGCTCGAGGTGGGAGGAGGTGTCTGTACAGCTCATTAGGTTTGTTACAGGGCCAAGATTTAGAGTAGTAGGAGAGCTTGAGTCATGTGGCTTTCAGGCATGGGAATTGCCCTATGCAGCTCCCAGAAACAGGAAGCTTGGTAAAACTTGTTTGACTTTAACAGGCCTAAAACTGACCTATTTTCCTTCTTCTGTCTGTGTGCCAAGGTTCCTTAATTCTCAAGTTGCCACTTCACAATAAAATTCCAGGATCTTTCCCTCAGCATCTAAAAAATGCTCACTATAACCTCACCTTCCTCAACAACTCAAAAAACAAACCGACAATTGCAAGGAAGGTTAACCAGGATCACCACTCCTTCCAACAATACACCCAGACCCATCTCCTAAAGATTCCTTCCTTATGCCACAGGCTTTGGCTTGTCCAGTTAAACTGGGGATAACATGACACAAAGTGTTTTGCACCAGGGATGTGCAAGGCAGGCAAAATGAACTTATTCCTAAGAGGCTGCACCCAGGTTTAAACATTCAGAGCTGAAATTCTGCACAGGTGTGGAGTCCCTTGTGCCATTAAAGGAATTTCCAAGTGCCTTGCCCTGGAAAATGGAAGATTAAAGATACTCCTCCCAGGTGTAACAAAAGGCTTCTCCCCCATGGATCCTTGCAGACATTGTGCAATCTTCTCTCTGGGTTTCTCAAGTCCATCACCCACCCCACGGTATCCCCTTTCCCTGTTTCCCCATTGGCTATGGGGCCTGGTGTCCAGTTTACTGTCTTCCCTATGGCCACTTGCCCCCTGCCCTGCCCCCTGTACCACCCACGAACCTGAGACCCTATATAACTGAGAAAAACCACATGTTCTCCCTCTTTTGCTCCGGATTCACCTTCGGCACATGGAATAAACACCTGCTGGAAACTGATCTGGGGCTGGGAGCCTTCTGCCTCTCTGCTGAGCCAGCCTTGTAACGTGTGTGGATGTGTGAGTTTGAATTGCTGCCTGAATTCTTCTCAAGCAGTTTCTCTACTGGAGAGGCTGACTGGGATATAGAAAGGCCTTAGCTACTCTCCGAAAAAGACACACTGTTACACACAGGGGCCTTATGGAGACCTACCTTTCCACACTGTTAAGATAAGAGGAGCCGTCGTGGCCTCCCACAGCATAGAGGAGGTCATCCAGGACGCTGACCCCGACGCCACAGCGCCTCTTGCTCATGGAAGCCACCATCCTCCACTCGTTGGTCTGCGGGTCGTAGCGCTCCACGCTGGAAATCGCGTCCCCGCTGCACCAGCCCCCCACTGCAGCCAAACACCAAAAACAGGGTCACAAAAACACTCACCGAGCCCACAAACTGCCTGGGCTCCCAGCACAGATCAACCCCTCAGACTCATCTCCAAGTCACTCGGGCTGAGGTTTGTAATTACAAAATAGAGTGAGAATTTCAAATGTTTGAAAATGCTGTGGCATTCACAGCACCAAAGAAATCACGTGAGTAAGAAAGCATAAGTTATCTCAAACTTTCAAATATTAATGCACAGGTCACATCAGAATTATGTTGGGAAGACTTTATGGGAACACTATCACCAGAAAATCCTGCCTGGAGTCTCCTGGCCTAAGCCAGTGGGAAAAGTACATAGAATCAGAATATCCTGAGTTGGAAGGATCCAACTCCAACTCCTGGCCCTGCACAGGATAGCCCTAAGAATGCCACCATGTGCCTGGGAGCATTGTCCAAATACTACTTGAGCTCTGTCAGGCCTGGTGCCATGACAACTGCCTTGGGGAGTCAGTTCCAGGGCCAGACTCTACTGTGGGTGAACAACCTTTATCCAATATCCAACTTAAGCCTCCCCTGACACAGCTTCAGGCCATTCCCTCGAGTTACCAGAGAGCCAAGATCAGTGCCTGCCCCTCCTCTTCCCCTCACGAGGACGTTGTAAACCATGATGAGCTCTGCTCTCAGTCTCTCCTTCAGGCAGAACTGACCAAGTGACCTCAGCTGCTCCCCATATAGCCCCTCCAGAATCTCCTGAAGACACCACACACAGCCCTGCAGGGACACACACCTGCAAAGAGCACCTCTCCACAGCGGATGGGCTTGCGCGGCCTCGTTCGCGGTCCCTGCATCAGCGGCCGCTCTTGGGGCAGCAGCAGGTAGTTTTTGGCTTCATCCACCAGATCCCTGTGAAAGACAGGAAGTATTAACCCCCAGAGCTCAGTCTCAGGACAGGGGGTGAATCATAACTGATGGGAAGAGCAGCCAGCACTAGTCATGCACCTCAGGTATTCACAAGTCACACGAGGAGACCATGAACAGCTCCAGTTAAACGCTCGCTGTCACCGAAATACTCATCAGCTGTTTATAAGCCACTGACACAGTGACAGCAGCAAACCAGCACCAGTGCTTGGCCAGGGTTAATAATAGATATAGCTTGCAATAAAAAGACTGATAAAAAAAAATCCAACTATGACAAGAGATTTGTCAGGCTTACTGCGCAGAAAAGAAAAACCCAGCCTGCCTCAAGCTAAAACTGAACAGTCAGTGGTTTTGCCTCAGAAGAGAACAGGAGTTGGAAAGCACACAAATACATAATACACACATGACCAATAGATGGAGATAGTACCCTTCTGATGAATATTTTCTCCATCAGCTCTGGCCAGCTCACACTGTCCATCCATTCATGACTTGCCACCTGGACTAATCCTAATATTCCAAACCCTTGAATAAAACAAAAAAAGAACAAAAAAAGTCCTCCTTCCCTCTACAAATGTGGAATATATAAGCAGTATAAATGCTTATTCAGAAGGAGAACAATTTAGCTTATGCCCTGAACTTCTTTACAATATGCACAAGATAAATCATGTGCTTTGTGGATGATACAGAGCTCTGTAGAACCAGAAAGGCGAGACTCAAATCGTAGGAGGAGGAAATTACAACTTCCCTGCATTATCCTTGTGGGAAAGAGCAGATTCTAATCCCAGAGTCCAATTCAGTTATCAAAGTGCAGACATTGTACATAGAAAAACTACTTTAGATCCCACTGAGATCGTCATGAAAGCCAATGCAAGAGCTAAGTTGCAATAAAAGGCCATGACTAGAGGGAAGAAAAAAAAAAGGCAAAATGAAAATCAATACACTGAAAGGTCTTTTACCAACAGTCAAACTGCACACTCAAAGTTTGTTATTTCACTGAAAACTTGAAAGAGCAAAACCACTTTTAAGGCACATCAGTGACTATTATGCAAATAGAAAACAATTTTTCTTCCTTCCCCTATCCTCCCAGTTGCCCAAGATGAAATTGTGAGGCATCACCCATTTACCAGTGACAAATGAGCATGGTTTCAGAGGACAACATAATCCAATTCTGTAAATGGCTGAGGAGATTTACCTGCACTCCTCATCGCTCTTAATGAGTGGATCAGAACCCACTGTACCCACAAGAAACTTGGGACTCAGCAGGGGCAGGCGGACGTGCTGCAGGACCTAAAACACAAACCAGAACAGCTATGGTGAAACCACAGATACACAGAGATGCAAGAAGCCAAATGGAAAACAACAGAATTTTAGTTAAATGCAGCTTGTCTTACAGCACATTTGCCTTTTCAATATCCCAGTTTAGCTACCCAGCAGAAAATCAGTCTTTGGAAAGAGACCATCCACTGGATCTACTAACAGCTGAAAACAAGGTCACAGCTGGAAACCTTTAGAAAATGACCAATGCTAAGATATCTGCCTGAACACTGATTAAGTTAGTGGTTTTGTCAGCCATTTAGGTCTCTTAAACCTGAGTGGTATTGCAGAGTAAATGAACAATAAGAAACAACACATCTTTCAAAAGGGTTTAGAATATGAAGGCCCAAGCACGTATAGACAGAGGTAAACAGTTATAAAAGCATTAAAAGCTGCCTTGGGAAGAGCAGCTTTTTCCAGTTCGGTTTGTTTACTTAAAACCATTTTCAAAAGCTTTCCAGTAAATAAAGTTGCATTTAATGTCTCTTTCCAAAGCAGAAACAGCGAGGCAGGCAGATGCTCACCTCTTTTGATCAGCCAGCCTGAGACTTCAGAGGCTTTGGGCTGACAGCTTTGTCAGAATGGGTTCTGCTCCGTGAAATGCCTTGGCTCAGATGAAGCATCACATTCCAACAAAACCATTCTGACAAGCTCCACTGTAACATCATGAGGGCTGAGGCACAAATCAAGCAGCAGAGCTGAAAGAAGCACCGCAAAGCCAGACAAGCCTTTTCTTCTCCACTGTGGTTTTGATACGACCCTCCAAGCAGTGCAGGCAGGTTTGTGTGGACAGACTGCTGGAGTGAGCTCGTTTGGCAAGTCCTACCTGGGAACAAAGCCCCTAATGAAGGCTCTGGCCAGTGCAGCTTCCAGCCTAGATGAAGGAAGGGACAGCGCAGGCCACCTAACACAAGTGGGAGTCGGAGAGAATTTCGGTGGCTTTACATCATTCAGAAGCACTCTGGCACTGCCCTACTATCCTTCATTCCTTTCCCCCTGAATAAAGCAGCCTGGAATGTCACTGTGCCCAAGATTACCTGTGGCAGCTGGGGTCTTCTCTCCTGGATGCTGTACTTCACCCAGGCCATCACGGCGTTGAACACCTGCTCCTCGCTGCGCACGTTTAACTCGTCACTGGATATGATGTCTATCAGCTGGTTGGCAGGAAGCAGCATGAACTCCTCACTCTCCATGACCTGGGAAAGGCAGAGGAAAAAGGGAGGGAGTAAGGACAAGGGATCAGAGCCATTCACCACTCCAGCACTTCATGGACTGACCCAGTAAAAAGCCAAATCCCCATCAGTTCCAACACACGTGAAGGGTTTGCTGCACAGGGCAGAACACAGCCCCCAGCAACACAAGACACTCTAGATGGCCATGCCTTTTACACCCTTGAACACTTTTAAAGGGTTAAACCACAGAAGGCACTGATCAGGTTTCAAAACTCAAGAAAAACAAAGCCCTTCTTTAGAATCAGTCTCCTTGTTTGCCGTGTCTAATACATAAAGCAGAAATAAAACTGCAACAAATATGTGACTAACAAGCAGCACTGGAGTGCAGAGATTCACAAGGAAAGCGAAACAGAGCACAAAAATAAGATCTCAAACAAGTTACCAGAGGCATTGCAGAGAACACAGAAAGCCTGATTTGTGGCAGAACAGAAAATATTCCAGGAGACTCATCTGATCCTGCCTCTTTCACTTGCTCTAAATATACTCATGGAGTATGCAGTAGTCGAGATGCACTAAAGAGGGAATCAGAGCCTCAGAGCCCCTAAGGACTGATCTCTTGTGAAAGTCAAGCCACTGACAAACACATTAATTCCTTCAGCATCCAAGATAGCAACCAAGTTTCTCAAGAGGCCTTGGCTGCTGCTGGAGGACTGCTCACACAGCATGAGTCAGTCAGACTGCCCTGGAAGCTCACACAGCACCACAGCTCCTGCACAGACACCAGGTAGATGGAAAAGGTGCAAGAATCAAAATTAAAACTGTAGAAATGGCCTGACTGATAACTGCCAGCTCACTTTCCCTGCAATCATTCCCAGTCTGTAGCCTGCAATTTCCAGAAGATTCAGGAACAGAAAATAACTGAATGCTGGCTTGTCCTTATCATCTGCAACCATATTAGAATTCCGTGACTTATTTCACAATTTGCTGCATAAATTAAAGAAAAACACTCTTTGACATGATCATCTCAACAGCAGTCAGCTGTGCAGTCCTTTTAATTACCTGAAGAAGTTATTTAGAAGCACTGAACAAATATGCAGGGATCACCAAGTTACAGACAGCAGAAAATGTTGTTAAAAAAGAACAGAGAGGACAATGAGATCAGTTACCAGACTCGGTTCTTGGGTACCCTGAGCTTTTGGGGACAGGAAAGGCCACAACAAGGCTGGCCCACGCACTCCTTCAGCCAGTAAGTAGGAACTGGGTTGGTCATTAAAGATCTTTATCAGCTTTTTTCCATGGTCTCCCTTCCTCCTACAAAGCTTACTTATAAACTTTAGTCTGATGGTTTTCAAATGCAGCTTCAGCGTCTGAAAACAGCAGCTGTGGAAATTCCTGAGGTAAAGATGCTCATCCAGTCTCTCCCTTTGACCCTCAGGACACCCAGTGGCATTGCTGGCCTCACAAAATTCAAAACACTCAAAGCACTCTTTTAAACCAAATTATTACTACTGTGCAACTTGTTAGTTTACATAGTAAAACAAATCATTATTTTAAATGCTTTGTCTTAATTATTAGGACACTCAAAATTACCTGACTAATATTAATGATCTATTAGACTGACTCGCTTAGTGGACAAGAATTGGCTGGATTTCATTTCCTCTGCAGTATTCCTCTACATCAGTGCTTTTACAAACAGAGAGAATTCATGTCAGACTATACAATATGGAGTGCAATTTTTGTCTGTTGATAAAAGCACAAGTTGTCCACCCATAAATATAATTCCTCCCTTCGCACAAATGTCAAGAGACAAAAAAACAACAAAACCCAAAAAAACCACACAAAAGAAAACCCCCAAAGGCTGTTCTTGGACAGTGGAGTTGTTAATAGAACATTTCACATTACATGCCCAAAATCCACTAGGGATTATAGGCAACAAATTAAATTGGGAGGAATGGAAAAAATTGGAAAAACATTTTACCAAGAAGTTAATGATGTAATGCAGCAATACACATAAAAATTAACAGAAGCAGAGGTTAGCACAGCAGAGGACATGAAGCAATTCAAACTGCATTCAAAGGAACTGCATGGGTTGGCCTGGTGCCTGCTGCTTAATATTTCACGTTGCCACCCAGGAAATTCCCAGCTCCCGTTCCTTTCTGCCAGCTTGGAGGAACGATGACCACACAGCCCCCGCACAGGAAGGAGAATTTTTTATCAGTTTTCAACCTCCACAGTGGAGGATGGTTCAATAGACAAGTGCCTGGCTTCCCCCAGGGATCACCAATCCACTCTCCAGATGGAAAATACTGCCAGAATGGAATACAATCACAAGAAGCAGCACCACTGACACTGTCTGCAGAGAAACACTGGAAGCAAGACAAGTGATTATTAAGGATGAAGAGCTGCAGAACTCCTGGGGCACCAAAATGGACACCAAAACCTGCCCAGGCCAAAGAAATAGTGCTCTAATCTAAGCCTCTGTTTTCCAGAGGCTGTGTTTAAGTTAAGTCAATTATAATTTGCCTCATCTTTGAGGAAGAGTGTTCTCTTCTCTTTTGCCTTCGTGTGCTTTAACAGGGATAAGGAAGACAGAAAGTTGTCTTCAAGGGACTGCAAAAGAAAAGAAGCCCATAGCAAGCAGCTCTTAACAGCCAGCTGCATGTATTAGTGCTAAAACATTTTAAAACAGAACTGTCAAGCTGTTAAAAAGTTATTTAGAGGCTTGTAAGCATGCCCTACTCATGTAATAACAAGATCTAATAACCAGTAAAACAAGCAAGCACTGAAAATAAACAACCATCTGGAGAGCATCTTGCTCCCCACCCCCGCCCCTCA
>VXBB01009099.1:330232-340373 GCA_013399915.1 Illadopsis cleaveri | reverse complement strand
AAAAAAAAAACAAAAACAACCCAGAAGAAAAGAAGTGCAGAGCAAGCACAGAGCACATGAAGTGGCCAGCTAAAATGCAGGGGTTTGGGAAACCACAAAGTTCTAACAAAAACAAACTCATCCTAAACAGCAAATTCTGTTTGGTTAGAAAAGATGTATTTAATTGCAGCTTTTGGAGGAAACTGATCTTGTGTTCACAGTTAGATACCAAGAACTGTCTTCACTGTGTCCAACAGTCGTGTTTTGTTGGGTTTCTCCCGCTCGGATTTTTCTTAAGTACTACCTGACTGAAATTAATACAGTTCCAATCTGCTTCTTGCATGTCAGAAGAAAAAAAAAAAGAGAGACAAGCTGCCATCACTCACAACACTTCCATACTGCTGCTTCTCTGGGGAAACTAAATTAGCACTAGGAGTTCCTGGAGTTCCTCCCTTTGGAAAGGATCTCCCTATGAAGCTGGTGGGAAGAGGAGATTTTTCTGCAGCAGTTCAGTAAAGACCCACTCTTCTCTGACTATTGCTCACACAATCCTTAATTATTATGTTGATCCTTCTCTGAACCAGCTGCTGGCTTTTTTTTTTTTTTTTCCACAAAAAAATCATCTAGGCAGAATTAACAAAGGATGAGAAACTTGAGTTGATAAAGGTCAGCAGCAATATTACACATCTGAATTACTTTCAGACAGCTTCTGCTGAATAATAGATGCAAAACCCTAGTTCTGCTACAACAAGGGATTTAAAGACTCCCCTGAGGCAGCCTCACGCTCCCCCAAACACCCACTCTTCCAATCCTAGAGCTCAACATCAAAGTTTTTGGGTTCTATTGATGTGTTGTCCTTACTTTTAACACCTGCCTCCCCTCCAACCAGAATGGAGAACCCAGAATATTTCTGAAAGAGGAGTGGAATGTCAAACCATTGTGCAGGCATGAAAGATTCAATGCCAAATCCAACTGCACCCACGACCTTGCCTCCCATATAACACTCACCACACATCTTTCAGGGAAGAAATGCTGTGGATCATATACAAACCACGAGTACAACACAGTCCTGCCTCCTCTTTCCTCTTTCTTCCCCACTTAACATCTGGCACCCATCACCATCAGGGCACAGAGCAGGTGTAAAGGCAGGATTTGGAAAAAAGGACAAAACCAGAGTTGCTGGAAGCTCTCACAGACCACGTTGACCCATTTTACATCCCAGTTCCAGCACGCCGGCTCCTTACCTCCTGGAAGTTGTGCTGCGTGAATTTGTCAGCGATCCTCAGCAGCTCACGGCACGAGTGAGTGTCAGCAAAAGCCCGGATGCCCAGGCAATTGGAAGGGTCCAACTGTCTCTTGAGGAACTCACAGCAGGCCTCCTGGATCTCGGCCAGCTGGAGAAGGCAAGCAGCTGGCAACAAGGTCTGGACATTCCCCTCTTCCACGGTGATCTGTGAGGTGTAGGCGAAGTCGATGAGCAGCTCCATGGCCCGCTCGTCGATGTCCCTGATGACCACCTCGGTCTGCCGCGACTCCGCCAGCTCCCCGGTGAACATGGCTCGGAAGTAGGGGCTGCAGGCCGACAGGATCACCCTGTGGGCGTAGATCTTCTTGGCCCCCACCACCAGCACCACATCGCAGAGCTCGCGGTGCTTGCGCAGCAGGTTGATGACCTCCAGGGTCTGCCGGGGGTGCTTGTCGGAGATGTAGGGCATGCGCGCGGGCTGCGGCACCCCCTCGGGCAGCTTGTTGGGGTCCCCGAGGGTGCAGCGGCTGGTCACGTCCATTCCGGTCTCTCCTGGGCGAGCGCTGGCACACCTGCAGCGCAGGAGATAAAAGTACAGCACCATGGTCAGGGAGCCCAGAGCCGGCTGCGCCCCGCCGATCGCACCCAGCACCGGCAGCGCCCGCCGGTCCATGCCAGGACGTGGAAACAAGCACGTGACCACATGAAAGAGGAATCCATCTCCAACTGAAGCTTGCTTGGAAGTAAACAAATGCCAACTTGCAGCAGGCTTCTATTTATTGCTATTTTTATACGCTTTCTATGACACACGGCTGTAATATCCAGCTACACATACATATTTATGAGCTGAACCTCACCGTAGCCTGGTGTGGTAAAGGCACATTATCCCCGTTTCACAGAGTGACTCAAGGCACAGATTGGCTGCCTTGCCCGCTGTCAAGCGCTGGAGCTTTTTTTGACAGAGCCAGAGATGGATTTGCACTGCAAAGGGTTCCAGCTCCGTGACTTAACCAAACTCCTCTGTTCTTCTACCCACGTTTTTAATGGGGTCACTCATCACTGTAATGTCTGAACACACTGAAGCGTCACACAGACTTCAGGAGCTCAAGATGGCCTGCAGACTACCATGAGCATCTTTCAGGGTCACAGAATACCCATTTTAATCATCACCTCTTCAATTATTTTTGAGTTATGGAGGCTCCTGACTCAATCCACCCTCCCTGACACATGTCAAAAGAAGGTTAATCTTCCCCAAGAACGGCAGAAGGCAGGCAGAACCAAAACAAACCAAACAGGAAGAAGATAAAACAAGCATCCACCACTATCAACCTACCAAAAAAGGAAGAACAGGAAGTCAGGATGGTACCTTTAGAGGTGAAGAATCACTTAAGAATACGTAAAGTAAGTTACTGGCACAGAGAGAAAACTTAGTATCTTCCCAGCTCCACAGGCAATTAAAGAAAAACCAGGAAACTGCTGCCTCTTCCCACATCAAAGGAAAACCATCACTTAGGGCAATTAAAGAACATTCAGCAAAATATCAAAATACTGATGGTTTATGGCCATTGGAGATGTACTGAAGGACCCAAAACATGCTGGCGACTACCAGGTTTTCCCTGGTGCACTGACCTTTGTGAGCTGTCACTACCTCACTGTTCATAGTAAGAGTTAAAAAGAAATCGAGCTTGGCTTTGCCAGGGCTCAGTGTAATTTGCAGCAGGTTTGAAGGAAAGAATTAAGAAAAAAAACCACCTCACATCTTTTCCCCTCATTATTATGTCAAATGCACTTTCTAAGCACTGGAAAACCAGTCTCTTTGCAGCAGTTCAAATTATTCACTTGCATCTTAGCCTGTTTTCCCATTCCCTCCACACCCTCTCCTTGATCATCATATTCAGATGTTTTAGACCATTACCTCCTCCTCCTATCTTAGTTACACAGATCCAGCTGGGGCTCCCCTCTGGGTTTTGCTGCTTGCTCCTGCTCAGTCTCTGCACCTTAAATGCCTCAGGTTTTTATCCCTGCTCCCCCTTTTTTACATCCATCACCGTTCTGCTTTCCTGACACCTCTGACAAATCCTTCAGCTGTTACACTGCCTCTCACTCTCCTCCACCCACTCCTGTCCCTCACAACCCAAATTCACCTTTGGGGGGGTTTGACAACCCTCCCAAGTTCCTCACAAACAATGCATAAACTAAACTACCCTTGCAGCAATACACACAAACCACAATTAATGGTACCCCTACAAAAACCCCAAGAAACCTCAGCTGAAGATTAATTTACCTAATTGGCTTATTTTCATAGTCCTTAGCAGTCAAGGCCAGAAGGTAAGTCATTTAATCTCTCTACCAAAAGATGGAGAAAGGTGGTGACAAACATTCCCCTGTAGAATTTGGCTCTTGCTAAGCAAGCTAAGTCGATTTTATTGTGTAGTAAGTGTTTTGAACTATGTCAAACCAACCCTTGGAAGGAAAAAAAAGAAACACATTAACAGCTCTTTTAAGACACATGCTTCTACAGTTGGGGACAGTTTGTCTTGACCAGGCTGTCAGTCAAAGCACAGAAGAAGCATTCTTCAAATAAAAACCCATTTCATGTAACTACAGATCAGAAGAGATGGTGCACACCCAGGACAGGGCATCCTTTTGGAAAGCACACAACCCCTCTATCACACCTGCAGGTTTTCCTCAAAGACATCTCCCACTGAAACCAGCCCTAAAGCAGATCTCAGAGTGGCACAGGTTCTAAGCACAGATAGATTAGATTAAGACCATGTTGTCAGAAGAAATACACAATATTCCTGCCAATCCCACAGCCCAAGACTCCCTGCCAAGGCAGGGCAATGGGATGTACCATCTTGTGCCAAGGGATTACTTGGCCACATTTAGGCACTAACCCTTGTCTTCCCTAGCCAGGACAGAACAGGATTTTTCTGCCCAAATGAAGCCCTGCTGAAGACATCTTTAACTCACTGAAAAGGTATCTGGTTAGCAAGAACTGAAGTCATTCCTGCATTGTTCCCACCAGCATTTATGTGAGAGCCTGCATTGTACCCAGCCTCCTTCCTCCTGGGGAGAAAGTGCTGGTTAATGATTAAAGAAGCCTGAATGGATGGAAAAAAGAGTAACAACCAAAGGAGCGCTCCTGATTCATCCATAACTTATCTCTGGGTGGTGCAGAAGCCAGTGATCAATTGGCTTAAGAATTTCCAAGCTGGATCAACCCAGATGCTTGATGTGAAGCTCAGTGGGTTGCTGCTACACACAGGCACAGAAGTGTGAATTTAAAGGACACGTCTGCTGGCTTGTGTCTCCACGAGGATCATAATTCCACTGCATTATGTGTGCATTATGCATAAATATGCACAGAGAATGAAATGATGAGTCAGTGGCTTAGAGGTGTGAAAGACAGAAGGCAGCACTTGATTCTCACATGGCAGGGGAGCTGCCTCCCCCCACACAGAACTCAGAGCTGCTCCTGAATAGCCGGGGTGATTAAGGAGGGCTGAGGATCCAGAGGAAATGTGTGTGTGCTGGGATAAAACATTCACACCCAGCTATGCAGATATTCTGGGATTAGCTTCCATCAAAATGCAGGGCTGGGGAAATCGGCAAATACAATGGGATTAAGAAAGGGCTGACAAAGGATCAGTTTTTGTAGCACACTGCTGAGAAGTACAAATGGGAACACAGGCAGTCTGCAACACTAAGTCAGCTAAATAACCAGGCTGCTCTGCCTCCATTTTATTCCGCTATGCCAGTGCCCAAAACTTCATTCATTAATAGGGGCCCCTATGAGACAACCATCCTTACAGCAGCTCCTCCCAAAGTTCAAAAAAATATCTAATAACACACATCTAGGGAAAATTCTCTCCCATGCTGTCTTAAGGGCATCTTAACTTTCAGGTCTGCATTTTTTAAGATAATGTGTGTTTTAGCACAAGATTACAAACAGGCTTTAACACAGTTCAGCAGAAAACAACAGGCTGACCTAAGGCTTATGAAACACACATCTCAGGCTAAAAACATCAACTGAAATTCAAAAGTCATACACTGCTGGAGTAGATTTCAGTAGCAAGAGATTTTAGTAGCAAATAAAAATAACAAACCAAATGCGTAATGATTTCTATCAATGCCTTATTTGAAATTAAGAAACATTTCCTATACTCATTACAGAGCTGCAAGAATAAGGGCCATGGATTTGGCCCAGCCTTTGGCAACAGAAGTCACCACCACAACTTGCCCACCAAGTAAATGGAAATGCTTTATTGTGGCATCAGTACTCCAGGAATTAAGTTAGCTAAAAGTCTGATTATCAGGAAAAATACTGATTCATTTTCTTGTCTAGCTAGCAAGGTTTCAGTAAGCTTTCTCAACCAAAGTTATGCAAACAAGCAGATAAACCTGACTGAAATACTATTTTAGGTTACACAAAAGGAAAACAGCAAGGATCTGGTGTATTTGTCCCATTGCTTGGTTTGATTTTTACTGACCAAGCCCAGAAAACTCAGTTTCACTCTGACTGAGGAAAACATCCCAGCCAGGGTGAAACTAGGGATGCCCATGCTCTGAAAGAAGAGGTCATTACTGGAGTATTCCAAAACCCACCTGAGCCTTCTGCAGTTTGTTTTGGGCAAGAGCTATGTCCAGCTAGGTGGATAAGCTCCTGAGTGCACGATCAGGATCTGAAGCCTCTTTCCTCCTGCCAAGTCTGGCTGCTCAAGCCTGCTCTGACACAGCACTGCTGTAAGCTGGGAAAAGGCTGCCAGGAAAGAGCTGGGTGAGAAAGAGCTGGGAGGGCTCTCCCCAGTTTCTTTGGGAGCTGCTCAAGCCCTCATGCCTGAGCTGTGTTAAAGATAAGCCTGCACCTGACTGTGCACCACCCATTCCGAGCTGATTTCCCTGCTTCCTTCCTCATCCCTACTTGCCCAAGGAGTCCAGGACTCGTGGCTGGCCCTGGCCATCAGATCTGCCCTGCCCTCCTTGTCTGGGTGCTGTGGGACTGTGCCCTTCACTGAGAGATCCCTGCTGCCTTGTTTTTCCCTTCAGCAAAGCCACATTCTCTTGCTTCTCCCTGACAGTGAGCAAGAACAGCCTGCCCCAAGCACCCCTTCATTCCTAATGCAGGGTAAATCCTGTTTGCAGCAGCAATTCGTGTTCCCTACTATAATCTTGACAGGAATAGCTGGAATTCCTTGTCTGTTCAAGCTGTTCCTCCTCCCCTCTGAATGCTGTACACATTTGATACCATCTCACCGTGTTTATTAACCCACTAGTGGCCAAGCCCCACTTCCCCCTTTGTGCAGGACCTCCCACAGCCCTCATGTGAAGGTGTTAAATTGGCTTCAGAGCCCTGAGTGAAAGGATAAAAGAAAGTGCTCTGCCATCTGCTTAGCTGGAGTTCATAGGAAGATCTGTGACCAAAATCCAATCACGAACCTTTTATCATTTTCTGCTAAGACAGGCAAGAGGAGGAGAACAAACAGAAATTTTAACAACCCACACTGAGGCCCTTAAAACAGGCAAGTGTATTCAAGAACTGGAGTCCACAGCTCACAGCAGAGATGTGCTTGTCGAGCCAGGCTGCAGCAATCATAAAAAATTTCTCCACTTCTTCAGCTCTGTGCTGCTGCCCACCACAAAAACTAAAACTGTCTGAGTGGCAGACAGAACTTCCACAATAGCAAGTCCAAGGCCACAAACAGACACACGAACTCCAGCATGTGAATTCTCTGCCTCAGTGTGACACGCAGGAAACAGCAGGCACAGAAACGAGTTTAGAACCTCAATTTCCCCATCAGGGACACAAAAAGTAGGGAGAAAACAAGAACACAAGCCAAGCTAGTCACCAATTTTATGTCACTCTGCAAAAACATCTTGATAAAACAACATCAAAACCTAAAAAGCTGTGGGTTTATGCTGGTTAAGATTTAAACAGTCTCCACTGAAGAAGGTTACGATGAAAGAGAGCTCATCTGCTATTTAATCCACCTTGGAGGAAAAGGAATTCACTGTAAAAGTCACACACAGCTCCTCATTGACCAAACCACATTTCTTATCTTGGCAAAACTGCAGCACAATACCCAGGCTCAGTGATGCCCCTGTCATGTCCCAGCTTTACTCACTGCTGAACTGCAGCAGGGGCACAGCAAACGAAATTAATGAAAATTCATTTAATTAAGACACCATCGTGCCATTCTTCAAGGGTTTAAGTGACTACTAACTTCTTGCCTCCTTACACAGAACCCAGGCTCATGCCTTCTGTGGCTAAAAATGCTCTGTGTATTCATCTATGGTTAAAAGCCTTGCCTTCTCTTACACGAGTGTTTACAGATCCACCCACAATAAAGTTTTCCTTCTTTCAACATCCCAAAGAGCACAAACAGACCAAGAGTTCTCTCCAATTCATTTAGAGGTGAAGAACTTCAGGCAAATTTGCTTCCACACAGCCTTTATCACATACAGAAATGTATCTGCTGTTAAATTTTGCTGTGGGATTGCCATCAAGCAAGGAAAATCAGCAAGAACTAGCAGGGAACCCTGTTTGCAAACCTGTCATCGTGCTGAATTACTGTGACAATTTTTTTCTCTGTATGAGAGAGAATGTTTTTGACACAACCACAGCAAGAACTCCCCTGAATTAAACTTCAGCTGCATCTCCAGCTCATTAGAACTGAGGCAGCTGGCATCCATAATTAGAAAAGGAAATCTCCTTTTCACCCAAGACCTCACCAAACGCCTTTCGTTAAGGGAAAAATAATGCCCCTTGGAAATCGAGTTTAAATTTATTCCCAGGCAGTTTATTTTCCACAGTTTGAACACCTTAGTAATTAAATACTGAATTTTAAATATGACAGTAAATGGGGAAGTGGAAAAGGGGATGGAGAATTACAGTAACTTGTCTTCCATACTCTTCCTGAAAGGCATCTGGTCTTGTAAATATTGAAAACTATATACATTTAAGAAACGACTAAAGAGGAATGATTTATTTCCCAATCCCCCATAGCCAGGCTTCTTGTAAAAAAAATCCAAAACCACACAACATTTTACAGTCCAGGCACGTACAAAACCAACTCACATGATTTATCCTCTTTGGGGAAGAGAAGAACAATTGTTTTTGTGTCTTACCTGCGCATTGGCTTTCCGTCCATGCACCGTGGAGAGAAACCTTCACCCTACACTTCAAGACCTGATCCAACAGGAAAGAAAAAAAAAAAGAGATAAAAAAAAGATGATTTCTGAATCAAAAGAACCTTCTTTCCCCTCTGAGAGAACAGAGCTGCCCACAACCACGTACTAATGTGCTTTTAAGCTCTTATCCAGTTACAAATTCACAGCCCAGATTAGCAACACCTGGACTGCAGAGAATAAAGCAGAAGAAAACATCACCAACATTAAAAATATTTTCATAACAGCTGCACAAAGATTCCTTACCAAACACAACACACACATTATGAAGTCAGCAAACTGCCTGCCTCCCTGAATCCTTAAAACTATCCTACCAAAGGGAAGAATATCTGAAGTAACAGGGTGCTCACTCTCACTGCTTGCTCAGAGCCAGGAGGTATCTCCCCCTCACACATTTAGCAGAGATTTAAGGCAGGCTGGCACCAAATAAACAGCCCAGCACTGCTCACCAGCTACACTGCAGAGCCAGAATTTGATAGAAGATAAAACTTGTGTCTGGAAATTGAAGATAACTGTGCCCCAGAGGTAAGAGGGATGCTAACAATGCTACTACATCTGCAAAGATGAACGATGCTGCCTGATGCTCACTACACTTCCACTCCAAATATTCATTTTCTGAGAATAATAACAGTTGCAAACTGCACAGGCCTTTCATATTCAACCAGTAACTTCTAATTCTAATGTAAATTAACCCTTTTTACAAGGGCATCGCTTGCCCCAATTTCATTTTTGATAGCTATTCACTTAGGAATACATTTAATTCAATTATTATTCGAAGCAATAAACCCAACTTTGTGTAAAAAAAAAAAAAAATCTATTAAAAGAACAGAAAGGTGTTCTGCTTCCACACTGATAGTCACAGGCTTCTACCCCTCCAGAAACGGACTGAGAAACGGGAAAACACTGAACTATGGGAAAAGCAATAACAGAATAAGAATGAATTAAACCTTAAAATAAACACAAGCACCATTCCAAAGAGGAAAAAAACCCCATAAATTTAGGAAGAACAAGATAATTTTTGGAACATTGAGACTGTCAGATTGGAGCCCTGCATCCAACAATAAGCAAAATATTTTTGGCACAATCTAAATCAAACTACAGAACTGTTATAGCTCTGTTTGGCTACGTGAAGAAGAACCTTATTTCACACGCAGCACTCTCTGGGAGCATTACCCCAGACACACAAGCGGAGCTAGCTAATGAAGAATAAGCTCAGACTTGCTGTCTGCCGCACTTGCAAATTACTCAGGTTCACAGCTCCCTGCAAATAAAGAAAGGCAATTCCTCCCGGTTAGGGCACCGCATACCAATTGGGAGGCGAGCTCCGGGCTCCCGGGGAGTTGTGTAACCCTGCCCGCATCCCCGCCCGCATCCCGCCGGGATGTCCCGTGTGCCAGCAGCGCCCAGCCGCCCCTCGGAGCACTTCGCACATGCAAGGGAACGTGGACCAGGCTATTCTTAGCCCCCCCGATTGCATCAGATTTAATCCCCTTAAACCCACGCTGAAAGCCGGGGAGGAGGGGAAAACACACACAGATAAAGGCATTTAAACCGCGGTGCTCCGCGCTGTCCACGGGGCAGCAACAGGCTGAGGGACGGCTCTGCCGGCTAAGCGTGGCCCTGGAGCCCGCGGCACAACTCGGCTCTGCCGGCGGGACCAGCACCGCTCCCCTCAGCCGGGCCCGGCCCAAGGGCCACCCCGAGCGCAGCCGAGCCCAGCTCAGCCGA
>VXBB01009099.1:264173-330019 GCA_013399915.1 Illadopsis cleaveri | reverse complement strand
GCAGCACTCGAGGTGCAGCCTCACCAATGCTGAGTGCAAAGGAATGATCACTTCCCTAGTCCCCGTATCCCTCCATAATTCCAAATTAACGGCACTTTTCAATGGGTAATGCATTTCGCAGTGTGCCTGAATTTAGCACATGGTGTGATTCTGGGGCTGTCCTGTGCATGAGGAGACCTCATTAATGTGTATCAATGTCTAAAGGGGAGATGGCAAAGATGATGGAGCCAGGCTCTTTGTGATGCCAACCACTGGGATGAGATACATGGGAGGTTCCACCTGAATGGAAGGAAGAACGTCTTTACTGTGCAGTGATCAAGCATTGGAGCAGAATGCCCAGAGAGCTTGTGGAGTCTCCCTGGGCAGATATTCCAGACCCACCTGCATACAAAGCAATGCCATGTTCTGAGATGGCCCTGCTTCACAGGGAGGTGGGACCAGATGACTCTCTGTGCTCCCTTCCAACCCCACCCATGCTGGGATTCTGTGCAGGGCCAACAGTTGGATTTGGGTGATCCTTGTGGATCCATTCCAAATCAGGATAGTCTATAATTCTGTGAAATTCTGGCTTTCCTCTTAACATGGGTGACCATTTTGCCCATGTGTCCCTGTAAGGTGACAGTGCCCAGTGCCTGCCTGTGGCCCACTGGGTTTTTTAGTCCTTAGAACCTCCAAGGCAGGTGGAATCCACCTGGAAAAGGAGCAGGTGTCGGAAGGGGCTGGATAACAATGCCAGCTGGAGTGTTTTCACCCAGACAGCAGTGAATTCCCCCCAGGATGACAACCAGTCACAAGATGCCTCAGCCCACCAAAGGCTCCTGTGGTAGGGGCTCCTCCACTACTTATGCCCTCTTCCTCTTGCCTGTCCCCTCTGCTACCTCTCCCAAAGGTGTTCCCAGGGCCCACAGGCATCCCAAAGGCCAGGAATCTGTCTCCCTAAATATGACAGTCAGAGCATGCCCGTGCATCAGACATCTCTGTGAAA
The DNA here is from genome assembly GCA_013399915.1 of Illadopsis cleaveri. Classification (NCBI taxonomy): domain Eukaryota; kingdom Metazoa; phylum Chordata; class Aves; order Passeriformes; family Timaliidae; genus Illadopsis; species Illadopsis cleaveri. The sequence continues at coordinate 329,034 of VXBB01009099.1, read as the reverse complement.
CTCAGCAAAATTCCTGCCAGGAGCAGCCAACTTTCAGAATCTTCTTGCAAGGCTCGTATCAATAAATTTTATTGTTCCTGTGGCACATGTCCTTTTGGTACCAAGGACGTCCAGGGAAAGGGCTACATGGCAGGCAGGGGTGTCAGCCAGGCTGCTGTATGAGCTTCCAGAATGTGTGTGTGCTCTGGGAGACTTGGGAGAATTGGGGTGGGAGAGAGCAGGCACCCCAGAGCTGCCACATTCCAGGAGGAGGCTGTCATTGCTGGGGCACAAAGAACCCCAGCCCCTGTTGTGGGGAGCGTGGCCTCTGACCTGCCCTACCCTCTGGGCCAGCACTGGAAGTGTCTTGCCCAGGTGGACATGTCCTGGCTGCTCTGCAGGGCCTGGAAAACTGTGGGCATGCTGGACCTGGCTCATATTGCCCTCAGGATCTGGAGAAATGTGCAGAAAAACCAGAGATGGGCGAGCAATCTAAACCAGTCACACACATGATGGGTTAGTGGGGTGCAGGTAAGGCCTGGTCCTGTCATTTCCAGGGGTGGGGACAGCCAGCTTCACATTCCATGAGGACAGACTGCCAGGCAAAGTGCCCCTTCCCATGTTCCCAGCTGGACAAGATGAGTGCCAAAACTGTGGTGATGTCAGGACCAAAACCATGCTGATGCCTGGGGCCACCAGGCTTTTGCATCATCACCTTTACCTGCAAGAGCTCCAGCACCAGCACTGCCAGAGGAAAGCAGCAGGAGTTTGGAAGTCCCCTTGAGAAGGGACATGGCTTGGAGCCAAACTCAGGAGAAGGGATAAAGCTGGCACCAGCTCCTTTCTCAGCTGAGAAATATTTCAAATTCACAGACTGGCTGTGGGCAGAGTGCTCCTGGCAGCTCAGTTTGTCCAAGCTCGTGCTCAGGTGGGGTTGTCTCAAACTAGTTGTCCATGAACTTCTGCAGTTTCAATATCTCCAAGGAAGAGACTCCGCAACCCCTCTGAACAAGCTGTGCCAGTGCTCTGTTACTCTCCCAGCAGAGTGTTTCCTGATGTTCAGAGGGAAACCCCTCTTTTCCAGGTTTTATCCATGCCCAACCACTGGCTCCATCTTTTCACCCTCCCTCCTGCTATTTATACACATTAATAGGATTCCCCCTCAGCCTTCTCCAGTCTGAACAATCCCATATCTCCTAAACTTTCCCCACAGGAGAGACCTTCCAATCCCTTCATCATCTTCATGACCCTTCAAGGGACTCTCACCAGTATCTCCTGTACTGGAGAGCCCAGAATTGGACACAGCATTCAGGTGTGGCTGCACCTGAGCAGAGGGGAAGGATCACCCTAACCCAGCACTTCCCCTAATGCAGCCCAGGATACCATTAGCCCTCTGCTGTCTGGCTCCAGGACAACCAGGACCCTCACAGTCTTCTCCAGATGTCCCAGCATGTACTGGGACAGGGGATCATTCTTCCCCAAGTGCAGGACTTTGCTGATCAAAACGTTTCTGTCAGTCCATTTCTCCATCACACAGATCTTCAGTGAAGATGTCAGATGGGCTGGGCCCAGTCACACAAGTTCTTCCACCAGACCTCACACCACTGATCACCACACTCTGGGACCAGTCTTGCAGCCAGTTTTCCATCTGCCTCTGGGTTTATCCAGTCTGTACATCAACACAACCAGGACATCACAGGAGATCCTTTCAAATGCCTGACTCAAGCCAAGGTAGACAATGTGTCCTGCTCTTCCCTCACCCACCAAACCAGTTATTTCTTCAGAGGGTTATCAGGTCTTTTAAGCCTGACTTCCCCTTTTTGCATCCATGCTGACATCAAGTGTTTTGCCACAAACTGATTTATCCCTTTGCTAAAAGCAAGTCCCCCCGTGCCTGGCACCCCGCTGGTGCTAATGCCACCCTGCCTGTGAGGTCTTTTGATGACTGGCATTTATTCAAGATACTGGGAAGGGCTGAACTTGTCCACCTCTGCTGTTCTAAGAGCAGAGGGGTTTCACAACAGCACCCCAAGCCACATGTGCACCAGGGCTTGCTGAGTGAGTGTGACAGACTGATGTCTTGAGACATTTTGGGGTGCACGTGTGTGGGGAAAGGAGCAGGTCAGGCCTTGCCCTGGTGAGGTAAAGCCCTGCTCTGCACATCCTCCATCCCTAGAAGCTGTATCCCAGCCCTGCAGTGGCTGCCAATCCCTGGCACAGCAGAGGCAATGCTCCTGAAGCCCTAACCAAGCTCCCAAGCAGCCAAATGACTGGAAAACACACCTGGGGCAAGGCCCAGGAAGGCTAAGGAGCAGCTAAAGCTGAACTTGAGGTGAGCACAGGTCTTGACCCTATCTATCTCCTCTTGGAGTTTTTATCAGGTGGAACACCTCTGGAACCCAGGAGGGGTTAGCAGTATATGTCCTTTTCTCTAGCTTTGTTTTCTTCTTCATCTTATTCCCTCTTCTTGGAATTCATGAGTAATTTAAAATGGAATGGGCTTCAAGTCTGCAAAGCTGAAGGGGCGAATTTAAGCCTCTGAGAAAGTGTTTTGTTTTGAGTGTTCGCTGCTCTAAACCTTTTGCCAAAGTTCTTTGGTTTTCTAAATTGGCCAGTAAGGTCCTTTTGGTTGTTTTGACCTCTCAAGAACATCTTGTCAGTATTTCTCCTGTGCATCTAACGCAGAACACATCTACAACCATCAGCCCTTTTCAAAGCCTTGTCAGGTGAGTTTTTTGGGCCTTACAGTGGAGGGGACCAGCCAAAAGCCAGAGCTGCTGCCTCCTTCACCAAAGGACTGATCTGTGCCAGCAGCTTTGCTCCAGGCCTGGCTTAGACTTGCAGAACTCAGACAAGGTTGGATCTTTTTCTGTCCTGGGACTGCAGTCAGCACCGTGCAGCACCACATAGGAGACAACACCAGCGTCCATTTATTCTGTCTTTATTCACCGAGGAGAGGAGGCCAGTATTTTGTCTTGTCTTCTGCATGAGCCCTGAGAAGCCTCACCAGTTCTGCAGGGCTCTGGTCCCTCTTTCCTATATGGAATCAGGCGGTGCCAGCCCTTGGATGTGGCAAAGCTGATGTGCTGGCAGACAGGGAGACAGGCTGCCTCATCACAGAGCAGGAGGAATGAGTCTGCCCCAGCAGCAGTCACTGGGGGGAGGTGTTTCCTTTCTTCTTGTTCTCTCCAAGACCAAAGCTTGTCCCAGCTCACATCAGGCTGGAGAACAATGCAGCATGGTCCATTAAACTCTTAACCACAGAGCAAAACCAATGCTCTGGAAAGACTGAAAAAACCACGAGGGAGCAAGGCTAAGGGCCACTGCCCCAAGCTTTGTGGGATGCCTGTAAAATTTTGGGGTTGGTAGGGCAAGTCAGTCTTAGCAGCACTGGCTGAAGGATCTTTGCTGGCTACCATCCCACCAAACCCCCTCCACTGGCTCCCACCATGCCCCTGCCCCAGCCAAACTGCCCCACCTTGCAGGGGGCCTTTGCAGGCATCCCTAAATCTGCAGTACAAGCCCACCAGGCCCCTCTGGACATGGCTGCTGTAGCATCACCAGGTTAGGGGAGACTAACTCTCACCTTGGGCAAGGCACTGCCTGGGCAGCCCTTGGGTCAGCAGACTGCAGGGACAGTGTCCTCCCCCAGGACAGTGAAAGGGACACAGGACAGGCAAGAGCATGCTCTGAAAACAGGGAGCAGAGGACTGCTGGGCACCCAGTGTCACACTACCCAGAGGGGACCTGGTCTGGACTGTCCAGGGACCTGGACACTGCTGAGCCCTTCAGAATGGCAGCTCAGCAGCTGCCTTTTATCAGCCATTGCCCTTTCCTTTTAGAAGAGGCTGGTTGTCCCTTAACCATACCTCATAAACCCCAAAATCCCCCATAAAAGAGCAGAACCAATCCAAGTGAGGAATGAGACACACCTCTGACCTGCAAGCCAACCTCCAGGCACGTCAGCCCAGGGTCAGCTAACAGTGCCACCAGACACAGCCACTAAGCTTTAGAGGAGCTGAAGGTATCCACATGCTGCCTCCCACACAAGCCAGGCACTGAGCTGCTAAAAAGGCCGTGTTTATAGGGCCACATACCCAGCACCACCTTCCAGGTCCTTGCTGGAGGCTGTGGCAGCAGCCCCACACCTCGGTGGGAAGGGGTGTCAGGCACAGAATGGGATGCTGCTGAAAGGCTGAGACTTGGAGCTGCAGAGAGTCAAGGGGAGATACTCCACATCATTCTCCCAGCTGCCAGAGGCATTGTGCAGCACCTGCCAGCCAAAACCAGGCTGCCTGGAGACCTGAACAGCAGTGACAATAGGAAGTGACAAACACAGCCCAGGTGTAACACACTCAGGCTGCCACTGCCCTTCCCCACGATGGACACCACAGTTCTTCCTTCCTTTGAGGTGAAGATCCTGCCACCAACACCTCTCCCAGGACCCCCTTTCCCAGTCCCTCCCAGCAACACCGAGCCTGGCAGATTCCTTACGGCAAGTAATTTTACGTTATTCTGCATTTACACAAAAATAGAGCAATTCTATATTTATAGAGATTTATAGCCGGTTCCGTGCTGGAGGAGTTATCGAGCAAGGCCGGGGAGCTGAGGGTGGTCCGGGCTCCCGAGCAACCGGCTGCTTCTCACTCGGCAAATTCCAACATACAAAATTAAAGGCATTCGTCTCCGTCTGGTTTCTTAAATAGATAAGGGGGGAACGAGTGGACAGTATGTACAGAGGGGCCTGGCCAGGCCTCACGCCTCTGCCCGGGTCAGTGGGGCCGGCTGCTGGACTCTGAGGGCTGCCGCTGGCGCGGGGGAGTGTAGCCGTTCAGGTACCCGTTGCTCTGGCGTTTGCTGAGTCCTCCGTTAAGAATGTCCTGGATGTGCTGCACAATCAGGTTTATGGCCACTGCGAGCAAAAGGGGGAGAAGGCGGTGTTAGGATGGCTGCAAATCAGCCAGAGACAAGGCAGGCTGTGCCCCTGCTGGCCCTCCCACTGCTTTCCCCTCCTGTCCCCCTGGGATCCCATCCCTCTGGCCCTCAGAGCCAGCATGGTCAGGCTGATTCCATCCAGGCTGACCCAGTTGCACATTGCCTTTTGTGTGGGATGAACCCAGCCAACCTCCAGGCAGATCAGCCCAGGGTCAGCTAACAGTGCCACCAGACACAGCCACCAAGCTCCACAGGGGCTGAAGGTATCCACGTGCTGCTCCCACACAAGCCAGGCACTGAGCTGCTAAAAAGGCCGTGTTTATAGGGCCACATACCCAGCACCACCTTCCAGGTCCTTGCTGGAGGCTGTGGCAGCAGCTCCACACCTCTGGTGGGCCTGGAGGCATTAGAGGAATACAAACTGCCAGTCACTAATGCTCCAAGCAGGAGCAAAGGGAACAGACTCATCTTGGCACACCTGTGGTAGCAGCACTCTCTCGGGTGGCAGTGGCCTGAGTCCCCTCTGTGGCACGTCCTGCCACCTCCAACCTAACTCCAGTGCAACAGCAAGAGCCCAAAGCTGGCTGCCAGGGCAGGACAGCAGGGTCTGGGTGCTTACCTTCATTATCTGCTCCTCTGGGAATGATCACGTCAGCGTATTTCTTGGTCTGGGAGGAGAGAGCACTGTGTTACAGGGATAGTGGAGAGACACTGGGCTGGGGCACTGTCCCTGCTCCCTGGGGCAGCTCCTTGCTCTGCCCAGGCCCATGGGAGCTATGTCATTGCTGACAGTACATTTTGGATGCTCTTATTTGTGTTCTGCTCTGTGTTTCAAGGGCCACGCTTTGTGCCCTGACTCCATTTTCATGAGCTCATACAGAAGCCAGTAAGAGACACCCTAACCAAAACCTGCAATTAAGAAGCCTCATAATCACACAACTCCAGCAGCTGATGCTCTTGGGAACATCGTTCCCCCTGCATCTAATCCAGACTTGCTCCAAGAGCTTGAACTGGCGTGCCCGGGCACAGCCACAAGACCTGCCTGGGAACGGGGGAGAACTCCCTACCGCATCACTTGCAAAGAAGGTGTGATTCAGGACACCAGTCCTGACCTAGTTTCACCTGCAGGTGCCAGTCTCAGTTTCCTCCCCGTTTGTGTCAGTTTTACAGCTGACAGCCGAGCCCCCACCAAGCCAGCTGGGCTGATGGTGTCACCTGACACCTCCAAGTGCTTCCAGACATATCAAAAATCACCGGGATATGCTGGACCATTTCAGCACTGGACCACTTGGCCCAGGGCTGCTTTAGGAGTCAAATAACAGCAACAGTGGGTGCTGAGCCTGCAGCTGCTCTGCAGTTGAGCCTACACCAGGTTGGAAGTGGGAGCAGAACATGGCAAAGCTGAGGAATAGAAACAAGGCAGTTTTGTGCCCTCCTTGTTTCACACGTGGTTCTCCTACAGACTCTTCATCAGAAGAGCCTGATGCAGCATCTGCTGCTTTGAAAAACTGTGGATTTATCTTGCTGGGGACTTGCAAGAAGAGGAACCTTGCAAGCTGGACCTGCCTCTCAGGAAAAGCCCTTCTGGGCTTTGGAATTGGTCCCCAGAGCCACGGCTGAGTGAGACTGAAAAAAGGGAGCTGTGCAAGAGCCAGGAAAAGATCTTGTAGCACAGAATCAGTCCCTCTTAAGATAAGGGGCTGAGCTGACTAGACAGACAGGCATAGGGATGCTCCTAAGGTGGGAGGCACAGTTTAATTCCTCCCTGGGGTGCTGGCCAGCAGTTCCCAGGTTTCAGGACTCTGCTGGCTCACTTCCTCCAGAATAAAAAAAAAAATCCTCATATAACCATTACATCTGCTTGAAAAGCCTTGAGAACTAAGACACAGGCTCCTCTCCACGAGAGCCAGGAAAGGTGTACAATGGCTGATCCTGCAAATGTGCTATTTCCATGCAAGTCTGCAGGACTGCAGTAAATGCCCCCACACAGTCCCTGTCTGCCAGGGAGCCTTGCCTCTGTTACCAGCTCCCAAAGCAGCTTCCTTTCTCCAGGCAGGCCTTGTCACCCTGGCCACTCACCAGCCAGGAAATGTAACCTGCAAGGCCACATCCCACTGAACTGAGAAGGAAGAAGCTTCCCTGCTCTCCCAAGCATGAAGCCAGCAGCACTGCAGGGTGAAAAGGGCAGGCAGGACAGCCCAAAAGAGGAGGCAGACACAGCAAACCCTGCCTGGGGGCAGCGACCTCCCATTCCCCAGCTAAATACAGGCAAGGATCTTCCCTCCCAGGCTGAGCTGCCCAGTGGTTCGTCAGCCCTTGCACAGGGAGGGATTCCTCTGGCCATGCTGCTTTCCCAAAGGGAAGGGTGATCTCACCAGGAAGGCAGTGGCTGTATAAACAGTCCCTATCACACCCTGCCCTGGCCAGCACTGCCACCCCTGCCTTGGCCAGAGCCTGCAGAGAGGGAGCAAGGCACAGGAGGCAGATGTGGGCTCTGGGCACACAGTGCTGCTGTTCCAGCCCTCACAGGGCTGTGACCCCCGACTCACCGGCAGGCAGAACTCCTCGAAGGCAGGCTTGACAAAGGTGATGTACTGAGACAGGATCTGCTCCAGGTCCCTGCCCCGCTCACTGATGTCTCGTAGCACTGAGGGCAAGGTGGAAGGCACAGTCAGGAGCTGAGGCACGAATCTCTCCACCCCCTTTCCCTTCAGTAAGTACAGCCTTTGGCCAGTCACCCGGATATTCTGCCTGAGATCTCCGTTCCTGGAAGCTGCTGTCCATGTGTCTGAGCACATCCCAGCCCAGCTTCGTGCTTTTAACCTGCTTCCAAGTTTTCCTGGGAGCCAAGGGCTGGCTGACCTGACCAAGGGCTTTTCTTGGCCTCTGGCCCTTCCCAGCTCTGCATGCACATTCCAGCTGTAACCAGTGCCAGCCCAGTCCTGAGTGCTCCCAGCCTCAGGCTTTGCTTCCCTCCTGTCACTCTATCCTGCCTGCCTGGGCATTCTCTCCGTCATCCCAGTGCAGAGCTGCCCAAAGAATAGAAAAGCAGTGGGGCTCAGCCACATACACATTAAGGCACTTTAACTCAGATCTGCAGAGGTGAGGAGAGTAAAACTCACCCACCTGCACTGCTCTGCCGGGCTCCTTGTGCTGTCCCAAGCCGAGCAGGAGAACCAGAGGCAGAAGGGGAACTTGGGGCAGGTCAGCTCAGGAGGAAGCCCAAAGGCAGGAGAGCAAACTGGCCTCCTGCTTGTTCTACCACTCAGGCCTTTCAGCCTGTTTGCATGAGCTCTTTGGGCCAGGGCCATCTCCAGCCTGAAGCCACTTCAGCGTGGGCAAGCGCCCCAGTTCAGCAGGAATTCAATCCACAGGGAAGAGCCAAAGCAGTCCTGTGGCCCAGCAGACGGCTCTTGGCTGTCCCCAGGGGGCTGCTGGCTTTTCCCCAGGATGTGAGTGCCTGGCACTGGCTTTGGAATGAGCCTTCCCTCATGTCCCAGGCGGAGCCAAGGCACAGCACTGCCCTGCCAGCCTGTGTGACCTGCTGGGCAGGCACTGCCTGTGTGCTCCCAGGGCCAGGACACTGCTGGGCTGGCGCTGTCCCCATGGCTGTGTTTGCCCTCGGCCAGCAGCTTCACAGCGTGGCCTTTCACAGCCCTGCACGGGGGAAGTGATGGGCAAAAAAGGACTGGCAGCAGGATGGGTGCCAGCTCCCTGCCTGCTCCAGGAGCCAGGCTGCACTAGCCAGCTTCTCCAGAGAGCGGCAGTGAGCCCCAGCTCAAACAATACAGAAAAAGAGGCAGGGAAAATACAACACTTTTATTTCCCAGGTCCCACACCTTATTTGTTGGGGTGCAGGGGCTGGGCCTGACAGGGCAAAGCTCTCCTGCCTTTTCCCAGGGCACACCACAGCAGGACAATTGCCCCAAACGCAAGTCAAACACCTGCTGTCCTGTACCTGGCCCCAAAGCACAGGTCCTAACAGCCCAGGCTAAGACCACACACCCTGCCCAGAGGGATTGCTGGCAGGGCAGGCAAATATCCCAAGGACAGATCGGCACTTCTTTGAAACCAGCAGGTCCAAACTCAAACTGGACCCAAAACGTGCATGTGACACTGGACCTGGTTTCTTTTTTAGGGAAACTGGCCAAGGACAGGGCAGTGAGGGAGCTTAGCCAGAATTAGGTCCCTGATCCCCATGGATCCCTGTTTGAGGTACCTGGCAGACCTTGCCCCTTGCACCCTGGTAGCAGAATTTCTGGGGAGAGGTGCTGAGATGGGGACAGTGTGAGTTGCACATACTGAACTCCAGCACTACTGATAAACTGAGCTGTCAGCTGCACTTCCAGGAACCTCAACTCCTGCTGCTGCCCCGCTGAAAACCCAATTGCTGCAACCCTTTAGGACTTCTGGGACAGAAAGATGACTCAGGGCCACATCACAACACAAGATCCCAACTTTTGCTATGAGTTGCCTCCAGCTACGTTCCAGGGACATGATTATACCTTTGGCACCTCTCACACAGGCTCTCCTTTCCCAGAAATGACAGGCAGACATACAGTAAACATATTTGATGCTGCAGTGGTCCTACCAACTGCTGATGGCAGGGAAATGGCCAGATTCCTACCAGGAGAACAATGAGCTGCAGTAACTAGGAGCCAGCAGCACCTCCATCAGCAAAGCTGCCCTTTTGCAAATGATTGATGGTGGGTGGGAGAAGTACAAGCCTTACAAGAAGCAGTGTGAGTACAGCAGTGACCCAATAACTCCACACTACACACCACCTTCTGTCCTGAATGACCACTGGGACAGATGGACCCCAAGGCCAGGGACTGAATGAACTCAGTGGACACTTAGGAGATCTGCTACAGGGGTGGTCCATGAAATAGGGGACTGATAGATGTGTGTTACACCAAAGGTGGGGAATGAGAATGGACTGGACAGTGTGGGACCTGAGCATGATTTAAGTGGTCTGGAATAAGGGGTGGAGAATGTGCTGGTTTTGGTTGGGATAGAGTTAATTTTCTTCACAATGGCTGGTGTGGGGCTGTGTTTTGGATTTGTGCTGGTAGATAACACAGGGATGTTTTTGTTATTGCTGAGCAGTGCTTACACAGATCCAAGGCCTTTGCTGCTCCTCACCCCACCCCAGCAGTGGGGGGAGGGGACACAGCTGGGACAGCTGACCCCAACTGACCCAATGGATGTTCCACACCATATACATGATGATATAAAGCCAGGAAAGGAGGAAGGTGAGACATTCAAAGTGATGGCGTTCGTGTTCCCACAGAACTGTTACCCACGATGGAGCCCTGCTTTCCTGGGCATGGCTGAACACCTGCCTGCCCACAGGAAGTGGTGACAAAATTCCTCGTTTTGCTTGCCTTGTGGCTTTTGCTTTACTTATTAAACTGCCTTTGTCTCAACCCACAAGTTTTCTCACTCTTACCCTTCTGATTCTCTCCCACCAGGGGAGGTTGAGCAGGGAGCTGCGTGGGGCTGAGTGGCTGGCTGGGGTCACACTTCAACAGTCTTACCCCGTGGCTGAGTGTGGCCCTGAGCTCCTGCACAGCACAGTTTAAGGGATCAGGGCTCACATTTGGGGATCCTGCAAGTGCATATCTGTGACCTGCAATGACTGTGCTGCCACCTCCCTGGATGACTCATGCAGGAACAGTGGGCAGGGTCAAGAGAGATGCATAAAAAGGAGATGTAATCAGTGCTGATGACATCCCAGCAGCTGAGGAGGCTCTGCCTGTGTCTGACAGCAGGAGGGCAGGCAAGACCAGCTCCGCTGCAGAGTGGAACAGCCCCATGCTCACAACAGTCCCAGACTGACGCACTGAGGCGCACTCCCCTCGTCACAGCGCAGAGCTCTGGAAGGGACTGCTCCTCTAAGTCATCTTCTGCATATCCAGGCACCCTGGGGAGCCTGTCAGAACCAGGCAGGGGTAGGAATAGTTCAGACAGAAGTGAATTCTACCCCAAGAGTCCCCAAATATTTTTTTAGTCACCCAGGAGGTGCTGCATCAGTGACCCCACCCCTCAAGGCTGCTTAGAAATGACGGGCACCTCGAGTCATGCAGGCCCTGTGTGGGTGTCCCTCCCATTGCCAAGCCAGCAGGACATGGGGAGTCCCAGAGAGGGACACTCTGGTTTCTAGGGCTCTTTGCCCCCAAACCACCACCCCAATGCCAGGTACCACATAAAGGCTCCACACTGGGTAGCACAAACCTACAACCAGACTCCCTATCTGCATCATGGCCCAAATGCCATCCTCAGAGCACACCCACAGCCCAGGTCCTGAGTGGATCTATCAGGCACTGCCTTCTGACTGAACTGTCCAGATGCTCTGCCTTGCCCACTGCACCCTTCCCTGTTGGCATCTGCCGACTGGCAGCAGCTGCTGCTCAGCTGCTGGCACTGGGCTGGTGCCATGGGGCCATGCGAGGACACAGCACGCTCAGCATCATCAAAGGAGGAATCCCAGCCAAGGCAGCAAAAATCCCACTGAATCCCAAGAGACACAGAGCAAAGTGCCACAAGCTGCCCTAGTGACACTCTGCACTGGGGAGGAAAAGCTCCCCGGCTCTTTGCAGCTTTGTGCCAGCTCCAGTTCTGCTCTGGTCACTGTCACCTGCCGCTGTGACCAGCTGCCCAGAGCAGTTAAGAGGGATTTGTGTCCCTACCTCTGCGGGACAGCCGGGTGTCTGCATCCGTGTCCACGAAGAGCTTCATGCGGAAGAGGTCCCGCACCTCCTGGCTGTAGAAGGCCAGGATGCCCTCGAAGAGCACCACGTCGGCGGGGTACACCGTCACCGTCTCCTCCTTCCTGCCAGGGGGAAGCACAGTCAAAGCCTGCTGGGGGAGGCTGGGGAACAAAAACACAGGTGGGGGGGGAAGCAGCGGTGCTCCTAAGCACTGCTCCAACCCTGGGACACCACTGCTGCACCAGGGGGGCGACTGAGGAGAGGGCAGACCTACCCCACCGCCGTGGAGGGAATCCAAGGCATACGTACGCTTCCTGAAAGGATAAACAGCAAAGCAGGAAGCACACTAGCCCTTCTCCCCCTACCTCGGCCAGCTGCTGCTCACAAGGGTTATGTGCCAAGCCAGGAAGCCCAGGAAAGCCTAAGCATGGGAACCTGCAAGGCCAGCTCTGCCTCCCTGGGAAGCAGGCAGCACTGCCCTGGCAGCACAGCGCTCTGGTGGCAAACGGAGCAGAGCCACACCATCCACGACCAACATGGGCATGCAAAAACAAGCTGAACATGCAAGGGGAGTGTTACAGGAGCAAGAACTGTTGTCCTCCTCCTTTCCTGGCACTGCCAGGGTGTTTGAAGCTGGAGTTAAAGCTGCAAACACTGAGTTTATGGGGAGAGCAGGCATGGATGGGGGAAGGGAAGGGAGGTCATAACCCCCCAGCACTGATGCCTGGATGTTGCTGGATGGCTACGCAGCTTTCCAGGCCCTCAGCCTGTGCCTGTCTCTGCCTGGGATGCTCTAACCCGGGGCTGGAGGAGTTAGGATGGAAACTTTGTGCTGGCAGGTTAGGCACCCGAGCAGAGGGCAGGAGTCTGGGGAGGGCAGGGCTGCGTGCGGCGCCGCGGGGCGTTAGCGCAGGCACGGCAAGGCAGGAGCAGCTGTTAGACCTGGAGTGGGAGACAAAGTCATAGACAGGAATCTGGACCGTCTTCCCTTCTGTGATCTCTTTGAGCGTTTTCACGATCAGCTCGTTGTCAAAGGCATCTGAGGAGAGAGGAAACGTTACCCGAGGCAGCTTTGCAACCTCTCCCACCCGCCAGATGCTGAGCTCTGCCCAAGCCAGAGCCTTTGGCACCTCGCGCTGGGGACAGACAGACTCGGGAGGAAAGCCCTGCACCTCCCCAGGGACGAGGCAAGGCCCAGCTCTGCCAGAGCCACAGGGCTCTGTGGCTCTGCACCAGCCTGGGATGTGGCCTGCAGAGATCAATACCGTCCTTGTACAGCAGTGCTGACAGCCCAGGCGCAGGAAGGCATCTCCTCCAGGGCTCCAGCCCTTGGAGAGAGACTGGAGCAGTGTTCCAGCACTGAGCTGCCAGACAGACAGGGCTCTGTTTGCTCAGTGCTCGCTGCCTCTGGCCATTGTCCTCGTGGGGACGAAGGGACAGCAGCCCTGGAATTTCCCCACCGAGCCTGGAGATGGTTCAAAGAGCCCCTGTTGTAGTAACAGGGCAGGGCCTCTCAGTGGAAGGGTTTGCAGAGCAGCTGCACAGCTGGTTCCCTCCTTGAAGGAGGGACATGCAGCTGCTGGCTCCAGGGACTCTGCCAGGCCAGATCTCTCTGGGCCTGACTCAGCTGCACCAAAAACCAGTCTGTTCCTTTGCAGCCTGCCCTAGGTGAAGGGTATTGGAGCAAGATGACCTTTAAGGTCCCTTCTAACCCAAACTATTTGATGATTCTACGATTTTATGAAAACCTTGTTCAAACTGGGGGATGTTTTTGCAGGAAGAGAAAGGTCTTAAGGAATTTGAGGTTTTATAACCTGCCCTTTCTTATCCCAGACACTCCACCTCATTTCTTTGCCAAGAGAGATGGGTGGGGGGGGACACACAGGTGGTCCCAGTGATACCCCAACTCCACAAGAGCTTAACTAAGCCACCCACTCCTGCCCCATGAGGATTCAGAGCCCCAGTGTCCATGCATGGCAGAGCCCCAGTGCTGTTCTCTATTCACCTGGGTGGTCAAAATTGAACTGGCCTTTGAGTGCTTTGGATTTCTGCTCCGAGGTGAGGACCCGGTAGAAGCTGTCTTGGCTCACGATCACCACCTGCTTCTGGCGATAGTCCACCTCGTTCTGGCCCAGCAGCTGGACAATCTTGGAGCACACTGACGACTGGGAAAGGAATAGCAAAGGAAGGGCATCAGCAGCAAGTTACATCTAAGTGGCACAGGGAGGATGTCCCCAGGTAACATCCGTGCCTACTTGCTGCTGCACCTCCCCAGCCAAGAGTCTGTGGTTTTCCCAAAGCCACTGAGGGAAAAGTGCTCCAAAGGCATCACCATGGTACTCTTTAGTGTGACAGCAGCACCAAGTGTGACTGCTGCCTGCCTCCCCCTCCTCCACCCCTATAGCCTGCCCACAGTTCCTATTCTGGGTACAAGTGGCAGCAGAAAAACAGTTGGTTCCTGCCTGGGTTCAGCCACACACCCAGGGGCCTCAGGCACTCCAGCCTGCCAGGCAGCTCCCCGTGGGGCACCAGGGCTCAGCCTCCTCCCTGAGAAAGCAGCCTTGGCTCCCCCAGCTCTGCTCCAGCCCAGAAACCCCACCACAGCACGAGAGAGTCCTCAGAGAGAGAGCAAACAAAGCCCAGGATGGGAAGATACGAGGAAGAGAGCCGTGGGACTTCATCAGGGATCTCTGCCACAGCTGCCAGGGCTGGGAGGAGCCAGCACATCCCAGTGCCTGCTGGCACAGGAGGCTCAGGGCACTGCCGAGTCAGCGGCTGAGCAGCCACGTGGCCCTGGCTGTGAGTGCTGCTGGCACAGGGAGTGGGCACCCAGCACTCCCGATGGAGCAGGCTGGGAGAAGGTGGCTGCCACCGGCTCTGCTGGCACCGGCAGTGTGGCCACCACTGGGACATGACCCGGGGCACAGCTTGGGGACAAATCCCACAGCCTGCTGCAGTCCCTTCTCCTTAGTCATGGCAGTCCTTGGCTGCTGTGCAATGCACTGGTGGTGACTGCATCACTGCCTGGCAGCCAGCGAGAGCCAAGGCCAGGCTGGCTGGGGAGCGCTGTGCTCCTGCCCCATGGCATCCACAGCAGGTGCTCCTGGTGCCAAAGGGAGTTGCTCCCACTCAGGGAATCTCACTGGCTGCAGGTGCCCAGCCGAGCTGCTCCTGGCCCCAGTCACCACAAGTGCTCTGCTGAGCCCTGTGCCTTGCAAAGAGCAGCGTGCTTGCCCCAACCTGCCTACCCCAGCCTGCCAGTGGCTCTTTCCATGCTGCCACCTCCCAGATGGCTCAACCATCTGCTCCATACCTGGCTGGCAACCTCTAGCTGCAGAGCTGAAGACAGCACTGGTGAGAAGGAACAGGGAGGGGAACACATGCCTGGCAGAGGAGGTCACCCCGGCAGGCAGAGGGCAAGGCTGTTTGCCTGAGAAGCTGGAAGATTTGACAGCATTCCCCTCCCCAGAGACCATCTCCTCCCTCCAGGCCAGGCTGCCCCGACTTGGCTGTGACCACTGGGCTGTGAGTCATTCCCAGCCTGGCTGGAGAGGCTCACACACAGCCCTGCTGCAGAGAGAACCGGCTCCAGCTGACCCACAGCAGTCTGGGCAGCCCTGGGCACCAGTTTGGGTTTTGGGTCAGGGATGGGGGTCTCCTGAGCATCCCACCTTCTTGTCCTGGCTCTTGCAGTGGGCAGGTCATGCTTCCCAAGCCAGGCTGGCAGCCCTGCCCTGCAGCCNTGAGCATCCCACCTTCTTGTCCTGCCTCTTGCAGTGGGCAGGTCATGCCCTGCAGCCCTGCCCTGCAGCAAGCTGCTCCCACCCAGAACAAAGCCCTGCAAGTCCGTGCCAGTCACTTGCCCTTCTGCACACAAAGCCGGAGCCTGCTCTCCCTTTCCTCTGTTTTCCCACTCCCCAAATCCTTCTCTGGCCTGCCTCAGCCCTACTGCTTATCCAGCTGCATCCCATAGTTTTGCAAAACCAGGGTGTGTTCAGTGCCTCTCTTCCACTTTCCCTGCCTGCTCACTCCCCTAGACAGCACCGCTTGCCCGTGCAGCAGTGCACACAGCAGGGTTCAGCCTTGGCTACAGCTGCTGAGGACACTGAACTTCCCAGAACACTAGGAATAAACCACCTTTCAGCACAGCCACTCAGACAGAGCCACAGGTTCCATGTGGATCTGCCCCAGAAACTGCTTTCCCCAGCCCAGGGGAGGGAGCAGGACTTCCTTCCTTTGAATCAGAGAAAGCAACACATGGATTTGCATTCACTCTCTCCCCTTGGACCTCAGCATGTGTATTGGCAATAAAATCATTTGAGACAAATGGTGCCAGTCTTCCTTCTGCCTTATGCACACTAATCTCTGGTCTATGGATTCTGGAAGGTGGAGAAGGGCCCCCACCAGCTCTGAAAATCGCCCTCTAGCTCCATACCTCACGATTTGAGACACCTGATAGTGAGAAAAGCCCAAGGAGAAAGTACCCCAAAGCAGCTGGAGACAGGAACACATCCTCTCTCCAGGTTTCCAGAGGAGGCACAGATTGTATCCCAGCTGCATTTGCCATTCAGGGCTCTGGGGCAGATGGTGCCTCTTGGAAAAAACAACCTGGCGGACACCGTGGACCCTTCCCTTTTCCCTGGTGGGCTCTGGAGAGATGGCAGAAGTGGTGGAGAAAGATAACCATGAGGACACCCTGCTCTCAGGACCGAGCTCAGTTTCAGCATCCCATACTGCCTGGGTGAGCAGGGACATCACCTCCTGGCTCTGGGAAGAGGCACACGTGTCACCTTGGTCCTGCAGGTGTGGGCCAGGTACTGCTCACATATTACACCTGCATTAAGTGCAGCAGGACACAGGGTCAGTGGAGGACAGAGCACGTTCAGCTGGCCTTAGTCCATTCCAGGGCTGTGTTCAGCTTGCCTTACTAGGGCAGTGAACCTCAGCGAGGTCCAAGAGAAGGTTTTTCCTTTTCTCACTATCATTTGTGATAGGAATAACAATGTCTCATGAGAGGCAGTCCCTTATGCCAGTCTGCACAACTCCCATAGCTGGACGTGCAGTTTTTCCCCTTGGTTGGTAAACACCCACTGTTAAGGAGGAAGAAAAACCAGAAACACACACCTTGGAAACTCCCCTACACAAGGGGAACAGAAACTCCCAGCCTCAGGAAGTGTCCTCCCAAATAAATGACATATTCCCTGCTTAAACCCTTTTCTCCCAAAGCAGCACAGCATACATGTGTGGCTGTGCAAAGATCCATCAATAACTGGAAATTAGCACAGCCAGATTTTGGTGAGACCCACAGATGCCCAGTAAGAGCAAGAACAGAGCATGACTCCAAAGTACTGTGCCAGCATGCACCAGTCTGGATGCAGGGGACACATGCTGATGATGTGCATTTAGCACCCACTTGAAGGGGCAGCCTGGGCTCAGATTCCTTCTTTTGCCAATTCCCAACTGCTTCTCCCAGGGAAGAAGACAACTGGTTCTTCTGCAAGAAGCCCACGAGTGCAGAGGATGACTTGAGAAAGGTGACTTGATCCCAGTACACAGACTGGAGGATTTGAAGCCCATCTCTAGCTATGCCTTACATGACACAACTCATCTGTAGGAACATGAGAGCTATGCCAGAGCTCCTTGTCTCTGCTCCCCTTCTCCATGTCCACCTCACCCATGCAGGCCTTGCCACAAGCCAAAGCAAACGCTGACGGTGATTCAGCCGCAGAGAGCTCCCAGCAACAGGATGCTTTCTCAAGCAAAAGCCTTCCCTCCTCCAGAACTTGGTTAAAACTAAATATAACCAGGAACCAGCAGCCTCTGAGCCTCCGTGGTTGCCAAGCAGACCTTTCCCAAGGTAGCCACATGGAACTGAAGCAGGATTTTCCAAGCATGTGGGCAGGGAGGGACCCTGGCTCCTGCCATGACTTCCCACACGTTGCAGCAAGGGGAACTCAGCTCCAGGTTGGAGCAAACCCCCAGAGCTGCACTCCTCCAGGCTCTGTGCTCAAGCTGCTCCCTGGGAAAGCTGTGCAAACCAACCCACACCTCCCAGCTCGTGGAGAGGAAGGTATCAGCACAGCACTGCAGGAGTGAGAGCTCCAAGAGGTTATTCCTGAACAGAAGCAGCTGCAGCTCCCCTTGCAGGACTCCTCCCCTGAACCAAGCACACAAACAGCCAATGTTTAAGAAAGAAGTACAGTTTTATTTTGCAGAGGGCACCTGGGGAAGAAATCCAACACATTTTCCCAAAAGGAGGTGGTACACAGGGGAAGCAATTCAGCAGATGGGTGTTTGGAGGCACACCCCTGACATATATTTGGAATATATTAATTACATATTTAATTCACATTCACTCGTGGCCTATAGCCAGCTGCTCAAATATTCTTCAGGAGTTGACTAATTCCCTGACATTATTATGCAGATTATCCCGCAATCCCTCTTGGGTAGCTCTGATCAGAGAATTACAGCTTCCAATTCAGACAGTGAATTACAACTTCCGACAGGTATTAAGGAGAAAGCTGATGGACAGAGCCACAGTCCCCCACCAGGAGAAGGGGCCAGGACACAGCTGATGCCTCCAGCCCCAGGAGGGCAAGGCCTGTGCTGGGCCAGCAGGAACTCCTAAGCCTTGTGCAGGTGGATATGCTAACACCCACATGCTGAGAGCAGTCTGTCCATCCCCAAGGAGCCTGGCACTGCAGAGGGATGTGCAAGTTCTCATTCCAGCTGCAGGGAGGACCTCCCATTTTCCCAGGGACTCTAGATGAGACACCCAGCAAAAGTGGACTTAGCCAGATCAAGTGACTCTAGCCCTAAAGAAACACTGAAGCTGCCAGACCCCTCAGGAGGAGGAAAAGGGTTGTGCCAAAAGCGTGGAAAGAGAGGTACAGCCTTCTGCCACCACTGCTGGCTGCTGCTCACGAGGACAGTGCTCCCCAACACAGCAATGCCCTTGGCCCACAGTGCAACCAGGAGCAAGGACAGACTGCAGCAGTCACATCCCACCAGGGAGCAGAGCCCAGAGGTTATCTCCGGGGACTGCACTGCCAGAACGCCCTTCCTGTAGGATCTGATTGTGAGCTGGCTTGGCAGGAGCTGGTGATGGCTCTGCATCTGCAGCAGCCTGGTTGGGCTGTCCTCATCACACCTCTGTGGATAAAACAGCCTCCAGTTTCGTGCTCTGACAGGACTTTCCCTCAGATCAAACATAAGGAACCACTGTAATTATTTGTTCAATTCCTCTGCTGTCCTCTATAGCAGGCTGCCCTTATCTCCTGCAGCACACCAGTTACAGATGTTGGTCTCTTCCTGAAGGTTATAGTAATTATAAAGTACCAGGAAGTGCTTGGACTGGGATGACACACAGAACAGACAGCAAACTGGGATGGGTCCCAGAGCATCTATCAAGTGCCTGTGGCTGCAGACAGCCAGTTCATGACCCACACCATCCTCTCCAGTGCTAATGGGAGCACATACATGTGGCAGCACTAGGACTGGAAACTTACTATTCTTGAACCAAAAGCCTGGGCCTCCACCCAGAGCGTTCCCAGGCAGGTTCACCATCCTGCCTTTCCCTTTGTGAGGCACAGGCCAACCAGAGCAGGAGGGGGATAGCCAGGTTTTTATTCACTCACCCTGGGACATTGTGCATGTGATCAGCAATCCGGGGCTGGAGCATAAACAGGCACACACAGAGGCTCTAAACAC
Organism: Illadopsis cleaveri; assembly: GCA_013399915.1. Taxonomy (NCBI): domain Eukaryota; kingdom Metazoa; phylum Chordata; class Aves; order Passeriformes; family Timaliidae; genus Illadopsis; species Illadopsis cleaveri. The sequence continues at coordinate 309,700 of VXBB01009099.1, read as the reverse complement.
AGATTACATACAGGGAGGAAAACAAACCCTCTAGCACAATCCCTCCCAATCCTCTGGTTTTAGGCACAGGATATTTTTCTCCAGCCCCTGCTGCAAACTCCATAGCCCAGAGCTGGCTGAGCCCACGGGACTATGGTAAGCAGGCTCCATAATGAGCACATATTCCATCAGTAACAGGAAAGGGCTGACCCATCAAAACACCCTGTGGATCAGTCTGATCAGGGCTGGCACAGAACAACGTTCTACTAGAAAGTTTGATGAGTCTCTAGCACACGTTGACACCAGTGTTTAACTAGTCAGACCTTGTGATGCAGGGCTCCTGCCAGCCACAAACGAACGTCACCAGGAAATGGTGCTGAACCGGCACAGGGCTGCTGCAATTCCTGTTAGTCCCCCTCCCACGGGAAAGCCATTCCCGGATCTCCCCTGGGTTTCTTTGCCAGCCATCCAGGTGGTGACATTGTGGCAGTGACCCCCGGGCTGCCGCAGGGGACCTCAGCCCCTCGCTGTTGCAGAGGACTGAGCTCTGTCACAGAAGAGGCTCCATGCAGAGATGGAACTGCCCCATGCAGCTCAGACCACTCCTTCCCTGGAGGCCAACACTGGCTGTCCCACTCTGGCTGGGCAATTCCAGCCTCCTGGCTGGCTCACTCTTCCAGCCTCAGCCAGCCTTCCCAGTGTTCAAAGTGCCTGGTGGAGTAAGTGAAGAGCACACCTGGCTGCACACAGACTGCAATCTTGGTGCTCTGCAGGCTGGAAACTGAGGCTACATGTTCAAACAGACATTGGGAACTTGATGTGCTAACTCGAGACCCAAATGATGTAACTACAGGGCTGCAGTGGCACCCATACTCAGCCCTGAGTATAATTTGAGTGATGAGCAGCCAACCAAAGCAATCAGCCCTTTACAAATCCGTGTTTTCTTACAAGCCCCTGTTGGAAGGCAGCAATCAGCACCTCACTTAACGTGGGGACAACAACTAATGCTTCAGCCTGAGCTCAACGAGCTCTCCCCACCCCTGCAGCCACCCCAGCAGCAGATGCCACCGCTGCTGCTGGGAGCAAGCTGCTCCAGGCACTGCTGGCAGAGCTGCCAGGTCCCAGCAGCTAAGCTGAAGTGAGGACACAGAAAGAGCTTAAGGAGGTATCCCAACAGTTCCCAGCTCATCTCAGCAGTCAGTTTGCTGAACTTTCCTCCAGCCTGCAGCCTGGCTGCCTGCCTTGTACACTGCAGAGTCCCTGGTAGTCAGAGGTCTCTTGCAGGAGCAAGGGAAGAAGCTGTTAGCACAAAGGCCATGGGTGTAAGAGGGAAATGAGAACTCTAGCAGAACACTTGAGAACAGATAGGGTGAAGGAAAACACAACAACCAGCCTTGGGAATCGCTTGGGAATGAGGCAGTTGCAGTCCTCTTCAGGTTTGACACAGGATGGGGGTCTTAATGCCAAGTCATCTCCACCCCAGGAAACCACAGCATGCTTTGTCCAGACTGCACAGTGCTTGGATTTCAGGGGACAGCTCTTTTTTTTTTTTTGTGAAGAGTCTGTCCCAGCTAAGCTGACTCAGAATAGCCACTGTGCAGCGTGCACTGCTCTCACAGAGGCTGCAGTATTCCAGACTGCCCAGGACCTTTATAGCTCCCCAGTTTTGCTCCCAACACAGCCCAGTTTTCCTTCCAGAGCCAAAAACCTGAGAAGCACTCAAGGTTCTACCCCTATTTTAATGGCAAAAGTTGCTCAAGCCTCTTTTGCTCGCTAGGGAAGAGCACTCAGCCTTTGAACTTGAGTTCTCAGAGATTTAACTAACACCAGCCAAACAATCCCCCCCAGCTCTTTGGGAAGGCCGGCCGCTTCCAACACCAGCTTCCCCAGGGCACCACACCACACAAGTTGTGGCAAGCTACAAATCACAATTCCATCCTTCCACAGCCTGACCGTGCTTGTACAGCAAGAGGGATGGAGGGGACTGTGGAGCCCATTATCCCCATGTCAGACCCAAAAGCAGCCGTGGGAGGAGCTGCAGGGGGCCTTGGAAGGCGAATTCCCTGGGTTATCTTGGGGCCGGTGTGCTGCCAAAGGGGTGTGTTGCGACAACAACCCTCAATTGGTGCCAGGGCGAGTCGGGTGGATTTGTCGCTTTCCCAGTGGGAAAGGTGCCTGCTTCACTTTCCTGCTAGCACTCACTTTTCACCCAGAGCCAGCACATCAGCAGGGTAGCCCCTGGGCTGGATTTTGGCTGAAGGCAAGCCCTTAGCTAAACAAACCACTGCTGCTTTCCTTCAATATACTGCGGCACCCGGCACAGGGCACTGCCACCAGTCGGGTGAGGGACACAGGTGAGGGACAGCCTCCCACATCCCTGCCCTGCAGCTGCACCAGATGTGAACCTGAGGGGCTGTGGGCACAAGCCCCAGGTCCTTTTTTACTGTTGCTTGGGGTTTTTTGCCAGGGTATTTCTTGCAGCCTTTTCCCACCAACTTTGCAGTTATCTGCTGGATTCCCTTCAATGGGCAACACTGCACAGGGGTTGTCAGCAGTCACTGGAGGGGAGAAATCAAAGCTGAGAGACAGGAAAAGCCAGTTAGTACTTCTCCCTTGCTAGAAAGGACCATTTCCCTATTTTTTTTCCTAAAGCAGCGTGCTGCTCCTGAGCATTTTCACTTTGAAGTTGAGCACCACTGTGGTGCATTGTACTACAATCACTGCTTTTACCTTGTGGGCCTGAGACACCGTGTTCAGAGACATAACAGTTCAGCAGCGCCAGACACGATGTTATTGGGACAACTACAGAGAGGCAGACCCACGCATCAGAGAACAGACAAACCCAGCGTGTTTGAGTCACCAGGAGCTGTACTGCAAGAACAATCCACCTTTGGTTCCCACCGGAGGAGACTGCATCCTCCTTCACCATCCCTCCCTTATTACAGCTGGATTTTTGCTGCTCTTGCAGCAGCAACAGCAGCCCAAGAATCAATAGGGTACTTAGAGACACGTGTTTAAAACACTGGGCTGAGGTACAGCAGCTGGGTTATGCCTTCAAGAGAAGGAGGGATCCCCCTCCAAACACTATCCACCCGGAGATCTAAGGATCATCCTTCTTCTGTGCCAGCCCACATTCAGTTTCCTCAGCAAGAAATATTTCACGGGTATAGCTACTTCCAAATCTATTCATCCTTTCCAAAATACAGGTAGAATGTGCTGCCCTGCATAGGAGTGCTGATAAGCTGTGGAGCTGTTTTTACTGCTCTTAAATAAGAAAGAAAAAAAGAAGCAATTTTCTCTTTTCCTATTAAGAAAGAAAGTGACCTAGCCAGGTTAAACAAATTCAGACAGACACATTGTATGAAACAGCGAAAATAAAAGGCTGAGAAGCCGTAAGGCGGCCCTGCGCTGCAATTTGGGTGCAGCAGCCTGCCGGGAACACCCGCATTGCCCCGGCGGGCGGCTGCCCCGTCCCCGCAGCCCTCGCCCCGCTCCGCTCCCACCTGCCGCTGCCAAGGGCCAGCCCCTCCCGGCACAGCAGCCAGGAGGTCGTTCTGCCGCTGTGAGTCAGCATTTGCTGCAGAATTCCCGCTCCTGCTACCCTAAAGTTGGGCAGAGAAGGGCACCCCGATGCACGACCGACAGCATTGGGGGCGGGGGAAATTAAAAAATCGCATCGCCCCCGAGGTGCTTAGCGGGGCGGGCAGCCCCTGGGGTCGGTGCAGGTGAAGGGGAACGGGGGAAGCGCTGACCACAGCCACAGGAAGGATTCTGGAGGGCAGATGCCACCGCTATCCCGGCCGAGCTGGGGCCACCCTTGTTCCGCGCAGCCCTCAGCTCTGCCCGCTGCCGGATGCCTCTCCCCGGTGACACAGAGGGACACAAGGTGCCGGCCGGAGAGAAGGAGCGAGTAAATCCCACGCACCCCCCGCCCCCCCCTCCACGTGTCCGCGGGGCTCCGTCCGCCGCCCGGGCAGAGGCCTCGGCGGCCGCGCTCCCTCCGCCGGANGCCCGCCCGCGCACAAAGGCGCTGCGGCCGCGCCGCCGCCGGACCCCGCGCTGGCCCCGCACCGGCTCCCTTCGCCTTTCTGGCCACTCCGCTTCATCCCCGACAGCGCTGGGACCGCGCCTCCATTATTTGTCCCCCACGCTGGGCAAGAAGGCCAAGGGCATCCTGGCTTGGATCAGCAATAGTGTGACCCAGCGGGACCGGGGCAGTGACCGTCCCCGTGTGCTGGGCACTGGTGAGCCCCCACCTCGAAAACTGGATTCAGTTTTGGGCCTCTCACCACAAAAAAGACGTTGAGGGGCTGGAGCATGTGCAGAGAAGGGCAGAGGAGCTGGGAAAGGGTCTGGAGCACAAGGCTGGGGAGGCTCACCCTGGAGAAAAGGAGGCTCGGGGGAGCTTCATTACTCTGCGCCCGAAAGGAGGTTGTGGCCCGGGGAGGGTCGGCCTTTTCCCCCTATGTAACAAGAGATCGGACAAGAGAAAATACCCTCAACTTATTCCAAGGTTTGGGTGGGTAGATGGGTATTAGGGAAAATTTCTTCACCCGAAGGGTGGCCAGGCTTTGGAACAAACTACCCTGGGAAATGGTGGAATCACCATTCCTGGAAATGTTCAAGAATCACGCGGATGTGGCACTTGGGGACACCATTCCATGGTGAACAGTGCTGGGTCAATGGTTGGACATGGTGATCTTGGAGGTCTTTCCCAACCTGTAATGACTCTGTGATTTCTCCCACCCCACCTGGGTCCTGGTCCTGCAAGCACTCATAAATTATTATTAAGGACCCAAATTCAGGACTAAAAATTACACTTATGTCTTTGGCAAATGGGACCTGTCTGAGAAGAGCCGTGAGCACTCTAGAGGCCAGGATTGAAAGTCAAAATGACCTCTGCAAAATGGAAAAAAGGATTGACAATAGGTAGACAAATGTGATAATGATCTGTGGCAATGTGAGATAGGAACCTGCTGGCTGGCCTGGTCTTTTACAGATAAAGATCTGGTGTAGAGTGGATCAAAGAGTCAATTGGTGATGCCGCTGTGAAAAAGGCAAACATCCCATTGGGGCAGATAAACATCCACAGGTATCCTGTTTTGAGAAAGGTGAGGCCTGGGGGAGAGACTCCAATGGGGACTCGTGAGCAGCCCAGGGTCTGGCTTTGTAGGACTGCAGGACCCATCTGTGTTTGGTCTGGGGAAAGTCTCTGCTGGGCTGTAAGGCTGTGGGGACACAATAACCATTTCCAAATATTTAAAAGGCTGCCACAAACAGAAAGGGAATACATTTCTTTTACCGGTAGGGATTAAAACAAAATGTTGCCGGTTCAACACTGTAACAAGGACAATTCAGGGACATTTTCTAGGGTTGAAAATGGTTAAATCCTAGAAAAGGTTGTTTAAGGAGAGTAAGGACTCTCCACTTTTAAATCTGAGGATTTAAGAAAAATAAAAGAAAAAAACATCAGTAGACATGCTCCTGTATGGAAAGTGTTTAGTAGTGCTAATCCTGTTTTGGGGCAGGAGCCAGCCCAAGCAATGCCCCAAGGTTCTTCCCAGCCCTGTTCAGAGAGGACCAGAACTCTCACTTAGGTTTCTTGACTTCCTACTTCAACACAGCAAAACGGGTGTGGAGATGTTTGCCAGACAGATCCCATGTCCCAGCCCCCATCTCGCAGAATGTGAGAGAGGATCTCCTCTGAAGCCCTGACCCCTCTGCCCACTGCTCCCAATTCCTCTCCAGCAATGCCACGGGAGAATGGCACTGCATGCAGCCACTGGAGGGAAGGAAGTGCTATATATGGATGAGAACTTCCTGCAGGGATGAATTCCCGTGGATTCCCATGGCCCCATGCCAGTTTCCAAGCGCTGACCATGGGCACAGCTCCTGCGCACCCCATTGGAACCCAGGAGCTATTCACAGCTCTTCTTTCTTACTCCAACACTGACACAGCTGTCTCTGGATGGCAAAACCCCCTCAGGACAGTGAGAAACTCCAGGTTATTGGGTTCTCCTCCTGCCTGCCCCCACTGCTGCCCTGCCTGGGGACAGTCCACACCCTCTGCTGTGCTGCAGCTGTTTCAGGCTGTGCTGCCCGTCTTGAGCTTCTCTGTAGGATGCCCATCATGGCGTTTCACCTCCAGGTCCCTTTGTTGCAGGACGTGTGGCAGGACCTGGCACACCTGCAGGGGGAAGGTGAAGTAAATGCCTCTCAATGGGCCCTGGAGGGGTTTGAGCTAAGGATATCCAAGGCTTATTTATACAGAACGAAAGGAGAACTTGCAAAGGTTGGGTTAATGGCTCTTTCAAAACCAGGCCAGGGCTGTGAACTAGAAGTGAACTAAATCCAAGTCCCAGTTAGTTTCAGATGGCACCTTTCCTCAAACTGAGATTTTTACACACCCTTCTACTGGCTGCTGGTCACTAACACACTGTGCAAAGCAACTGAACCTTTTGTTCTAAGTTTGCAGACTTCACTATATGAAACCTACTGGGATTATGTGTCTCTCTAATCTGGTTTCAAGGTTGCCTCCATAAATATTACCACTTCTATATCTAGAATGTTTGTAGACTACACCAGCCCCTGACTCATGTAACCAGAGCAATGTATTATGCAAATGCCTTCCTTTTTCTCATATCCCAGGCTGATAGATCAAATCAGACAGCACCCAACTCTCATCTGTCCTTTACACGTTGATCAAAGCACAGAATGCTGTTTTGAAAAGGAAATGCCATTGAGGGTAATATGCCGTGTGTTGTCTGAAAAAATGAGCTGCTGATAAGGATCCCGGTGTGATTCAAAGTGACAGGATGAAATTACAAAAAGCCTGTTGTCACCTCTACCTCCAGTTCAAAGCAGGGACACTGCAGAGGAAAGAGGTTCATGTCACTGACCATCTCCTCCTGGCCTGCATCTGCCAAAAAAACCCCATTCAGTATCAATAAGTGATACCATGTGAATCATTTCCCACAGCAGCATAAGAGAAACGATTTTGAAATATTGCTTTGATAGATGCTGATACATCTCACAGCCAGGAAAGTCAGGGAGCTCTAAAGAGAGGGAGAGAGGGTGGAGGATGGCATACAGCACAGGGAACTGCATGAGGTGGCACAAAATAATATAGAATCACAGAATCTATTGGGTTGGAAAGGCCCTCAAAAGGTCATCTCATTCCAATGTCCCTGCCATGGGCAGGGACACCTTCCACTGTCCCAGGTTGCTCCAAGCTGTGTCCAGCCTGGCCTTGGACTCTTCCAGGGATTCAGGGGCCGTCACAGCTTCTCTGGGCACCCTGTGCCAGGGCCTCTCCACCCTCACAGGGAAGAACTTTTTCTGTCTATCACAAGTCCTGCCACATCACCAGCTGCCAACATCTTCCTGCTGCTCACCCCAAACTGAAACATCCACCCTCAGTTTCATCCTTGTCTCCCTGATGGCTCTGAATCCCATTTTGCTGACACCCAGTTCTCAGCTCTGCCCTGATGTTGCAGGAAGCTCCCCTGCACCGGGCTGCTGTGACTTCTTCTGTGGTGTGTAGCTGCAACTCTCAGTGACGTCTGACTCAGCCACCTGCACACACGTGGCTCTCTGGTTTCCTCGTGTGCCTGGCCCCACGCTCGGGGAGGCTGTTTGCTCTCCGACCTCACGCCCTCACTCGCTGCTTGTGCTCTTTTCTCCGAGCTGCAGTTGCTCACCTCTCTCTGAACGGCGTGTTTAAGGGCGGCAGGTTTTTTCCTTTCCCTGTTTTCCCCTCAGCTCTGCCCGTGTAGTCCCACAGTGCAGCGCCGTCAGCGACAGCAAACTCCTCCGTTACGTAAGGACAGGCACAAACCTGCCCTGCCCTGTTTCCTTTTCTGCATTTCTGCTTTCTAGGTCTCCTCACCCCATCACGACCCGTGGATTTGGTCTAGTTCTGCTGCTCCAGGTGTAATCGCTGGAGCCTCAATAAAAGTCAATTTGCCTGCCAAAATCCTTGCCATTATTGCACTGTCCTCATTAATGCGCTTCATAGTCCCATCCCACCCATGAATATTTTACACACATGAGCAATGGGAGGTTTAATTCCCTGTGAATCACAGAATGCTGTGCGACAATGCTGGCTGCACAAGGAGCGTGTGGAACAGCAACAGCCCTTGGCAAAGGGCAGGCAGCAATATTCCTAAATATTTGATCCCAGAAAGTGCCTCCTGGTGAGAGGGTATTCACAGAATCACAGAATCCTAGAACATTTTGGACATTAAAATGAAAGGGACATTAAAGATCGTCTCTTTCCACTGCCACGGACGGGGACACCTTCCATTAGACCAGTTGCTCCAAAACCTGTCCAAGTTGGTTTTGAACACTTCTATTCACACCACCGGCAAATTAAGCAGGGCGGAGCTGTAGAAGCCAGGAAGGCTTCTCCACGTCAAACTTTTTTTGCGAGCAAAAATGCCTTCTGCCTTGTGCCTTGTGCATCTTCCCTGGCAAGCGGGTTCAGGCACCACATCCCGGCAAGGTGCAGGGGGGGCACACACCCACCCAGTGTCAAACTACACCAGGGGAGGTTTAGGCGGGACGTCAGGATGAATTTCTTCACAGAAAGGGTGATCAGACGTTGGAATGGGCTACCCAGGGAGGTGATGGAGCCACCATCCCTGCAGCTGTTTAAGGAAAGACCGGGCATGGCACTTGGTGCCACGGCAGTGTAGTGTCACAGGTTGGACTCGGGATGGTCGCGGAGGTCTTTTCCAACTAAACTGATTCTGTGAACCCCTCCGCGAGCCCTGAACCGGGCGCGGCCTCACCACGGCCCGGTGTGCGGGACTGGGGCGGGCAGCACCAAGAACTGAGGGCAGACCCCGCCATAACAACAACCACCGCTCAGCGCCGCTGGGGGCGGGGCCTACCGCCACGATTGACAGCCGCATCTCCCAGTCAGCGCAGCGCCCGCCGCCGCCATTAACAGATTGACAGCCGCCTTGCCCAATAAGAGCGGCGTCCGCCGCGCCCTCCCCGCCCCTCGCCCTTCCCTCCGCTTCACCCGCAGCCGGCGGCGCCCACCGGAAGCGCAGGTGGTCGCTTCCGGACGTTGCTAGGCAACGGGGGCAGGCAGCTTCCGGGTGGCGGGTGCACTTCCGGGTGCGCGGCGGCGTTACCGGCTCGGGGGCGGCGGCGGCACCACCATGAGCACCATGTTCGCCGACACCCTCCTCATCGTGTTCATCTCCGTCTGCACCGCGCTGCTGGCCGAGGGTGAGCCGGGCAGGGCGCGGCTGGGCGCGGGGAAAGGGGCGGCATTGGGGAGGGGGGGCTGTGAAACGGAGCTCGGTGCCTCGGGGTCACCTGAAGCTCCTCACGGAGAGGACAGCGGTGAATCCCCTCCCCGGACAGCGCTGAGCTCTGGTGCAAAGCGCTGGGAATTGGGGTTATCCCCTCCAGGAGGGAGGATGAAAGAGGACGTAGTGGTTTTCCCCCATAGCTGAAGGGAAGGATGTGAGGAAATCGCCCGACCTTGCAGTGATGGAGGTTTAAGCTGCCTGAAAAGTGTTTTATATTTCAATGGTTGAAATAGGGGCAGCTTTTTAAGGAAGGGTTGGGTAGGTGCCTTTTGGGGTAGTCACAAGTTACAGGTCCCCTTCCTGGCATCCTGCTGTACCCTCAAATCCCCTTTATCCCCTCTGTCCCCAAAATCTTCATCCCACACCTGCAAAACAGGCCTATCAATAAAAGTAAAAACTAAAAACTTGTTTCAGTTTTGCCCCTAGAGCTCATTTCATGGTTTATTTTACGTTTCCATTTTACATGGAACTTGGAGTGGAGATTTGAAGGAGAGGGATGGTGCAGTTTGCTGGTGCTTTGTGCTCCCTTGGCTGTGTTATGACGGGGTTTTGTAGACACAGAATTTGATTTCTGCACGTGGATTTGCTCCCTGGTGTCAGCATTGCTGCAGGAGGTTTTGCCTTCCCTGGTCACTGGCTGAGTGTTTGTTTCAGGTATCACTTGGGTGCTGGTTTATCGGACAGACAAATACAAGAGATTAAAGGCTGAAGTGGAAAAGCAGAGCAAGAAGTGTAAGTACTCACCAGGGGCTTGTTTTTGTCCTTAATTCTGGTCTTTTGCTGGAAGAAGCTCAGCCAAGGACTTTTTCCCTTGTGTAAATTGCCCCTCCTGTCAGTGGAGGACAGGAGGGGGTATGAAGTTGGTACTGGCATCTTTTTCTCTGCCCATGAGCAGCCATTGCCTGAAATAAATGTCTGAAATACGTTCAAAGGTGCAATTTCTGCCTTTCAGGGGTGAAGAGGAGCATTTGAGGTCTGTAGAAAGAAAGAGCTAGGGTTGAATAATGAATACCACGAGGAAAAAGCATTTTATGTAAAGATTAAAAGTGGTGATTAACAGTGGGGGATGAACAAAGACAGAGCCATCATAGAAAGGTCTGAGCTATCAGCTGATGTAAAACCAAATTATCCTCATGTAAACTGGAAGCAAATAGGTTAGGAAGTATTAGGAAATAAGTCCCAGGTTCATTCCATAGAGGGGTAAACACAGGATGAGGGAAGAAGGGAAAAGGGAGTGCAGGGTGAGCAGTCAGGAGATGTGCATCAAATATTAAGAGAAATGATAAACAGGAGGGAACATGGAGTGTTATTTGAACCTGTCTGTATCAGAAGCCAAGTTGCAGAGGAGAAATTCTGACCTTTCAACCTCAGCTGTGTACACCCTACCCAGGTTACAGCAGTGAGAGCCAGCACACGACAGCTGGGGCCAAAACAGAGCTGGTTTTACTTTACAAATATCTCATCACCGTGTCAGTGCTCTTTAATGTGTGAGAAAACAATGTTATCACATATTGCTCTCACCAGCCCAGCTTATCCCAGCCTTCCCCTGGGCACTTTAAACTGAGGAGTTGAAGTGTAGTGGTGTTTGTGTCACAGCTCTGACATTAGGGGCTTTTGTCACCGCAGCAGATGGGGATTGCACCTCTGCCTGCTTCACTGGAATCCCACTGGTCCTGTGTGTGGGATGGAATTAGCCCCAGAAGAGCAAGTCAGAGAAAGATTTGAAACCCAGCTGCAAACTTGGTGTCCTCTGGTGTTTGTGCTGTTCAATTCCAAAAGCAGTTAGCAGGGCTTAATCTCCAGGGCCTAATGATTGCTGTGAGAGTTTGATGCTGCTTGTTTTTATAGCTCTCTTGGTGTCTAGGCTATCATCTGTGAAGGCAGAGATGTGAGGTTCATGCATCTCAATTAGTTTCTGATCTCCTTCTTTGATTCCCCGCCCCCAACAAGAAAAAAAACCCAGAGGTAAAGCTGAATAAGGAGTCAGTAAAAATTCAGCTTTGCTTTTTTCTCTTCCCCTCTTGTGCTGAGGACAGCTGGCTGACCTGAGGGTTACAGCTTGCCAAGTGGACCACTTGAGCCACACCTTTCAACTGTTATCTAACACATCTCAAACAGGAAAAAACACATTTGAGACCTTTAAGCTCTCCCGTGAGAGTCCTAGCGATCCTTAGGGTTTGCAAAAACAAAGGGGCTGGGTAGTGTGCTTGAGCAGACATTGTTACTCCTTAATTTCATCTCTTCCTGTCCTCTCCTCGCTGGGGAGAGGCTCAGCGTTGGCTGAGGCTGCTGCAGGGATTGTTGTGGGTGAATGGAGGGGTAAATGTACAAGGCTGGAATTTCTGATGGGTTGACGTGGATATTCCTGAGGGAATTGGGGCCAGGAGTTCTTTGGGCTTGGCATGAGGTTTAATAGCACTGTCTGGAGTTTAGAGCTGGGGCTGTGGGATGGACTGATGGCTTTCCCCAGCTGGATTTGGCATCAGGAAGGTTATGGAGGCAGTGTTCTGTGAGCCCTGGGTGCCTTGTGTCATCTGACACCTCTCTCCAGTATTCCCTGAGGACACAAGCTCCCCGTTTTCCTCCCTGCCCACCAGAGATCCTCTTGTTCTTTGGGAAAAGCAATTGTGTCTCTCTCCATTGCCATGGAGGGATGATGTTGAGGTGACTTGTCTGGGCTGGTGTGATTTTCTGAGCAGTTGGGACTGACTCACAGGCATTTCATAAGGGCAGCTCTACAAATCCTGGTGTGGTTTGGAAGGTTGGCTTGTCTTCATTTCTTCTGGGCTTTGAAATCAGGGCTGGAAGGTCTGTGCTGAGCTGGCATTTCACGAGAGAGGGGAGCCCCAGCAGTCAGGTGTCTGTGAGCTGACAGTGAGCCAAGGCTCTTGGTTGGTAGAGCAGATAGGGTACGTGCAGTTTGCATAAATGCAGAGAGTTTAAAGGAAAGAAGGGCTGCTCTCTGCTGTTAGACCACGGTCATGCTTCATCATCCTTGCTTCCTGGAGTACTCTTGTTATTGGTGTTGAATGAAAATGTCTCTTGCTTCCTGGGAAAGCCCTTTTTGCTGTCCCAGAACCTCCTCTGCAGCTGAGCAGCACATTTACTGTGTTCCCATTTCCCTGTGCTGGCTCTGCTGGCCTCTGCTGCAGTGGTGCTTGGTGGCAGGTGCTCAGTGCATGTCTGATTTGGGCTTTTAGTACCTTTGACCTCAGGTTTCTGCTTTAAAATATTGGAAATACTTAAATACTGATGAATTGAAGAATGGAGAGGCTGTGGTTGCCTGCTTGGGCAGCATTTCCCCTGAGAATGCCTGCCTGTGAAGAAGGCATGTAGGAGAACACAGGCTTTCCTGTATTCTGCTTCCCACTGCAGATAACTGGCAGCAGAGCTTGCCACAAAGCTCTTTTCATTCCACTTGCTGAATCAAAAGTACTGTCTGATGCTAATGACAAATCAGCAAGGGTCACTTGAGCCAAAATTGTCCCCAGACTGCTCAGTCCACAATGTTATGGGCTCTTGACAGAGTTCAAAATTAACCCTTTAAATATGTTTGTATCTTGTCCAGGGTTTTCAAATCCTTTTGTTACAGTTTTTATATAGCTGTAATCAGCCTTGGTGGTTGATATTTTATTGATTCTGAACATGGTCTTAGTCCTACTTAGCTGCCTTTTGTGCCCCTGTTCTGCAGAGGAGTACAATGTTCTGTTTGGTGTGTGGAGAAGGAGTTGTGGTATCACTGTGCAGAAATGATGGAGTATCTTCTCATTTTGCAGTGGAAAAGAAGAAGGAAACAATAACTGAATCAGCAGGCCGACAGCAGAAAAAGAAGATAGGTAAGACTGCCCAAGATAGGTGCCTCAAGAATGGTGAAAAGTTGAGAAACTGATGGAAGTGATTATCCTTTCCTTCCTTTCAAGGCTATTTATTCATTTGCCCTACTCTTCCAAGGCAGGAGATTCCCAGCCTCCTGATGGTTTTGATCAAATGGGTGGATCACTGAGAGGAGCAGCACCTCTTGCTGAGCTCCTTGACTTTTTCTCCCATTTTAGCCTTGATATCCATGGCTGTTACTAACTTCAGCTGTCAAAGCTCTTTGCTGCAGTGCATGGCAGCTTGCTGTAGCTGTAGGACTCTAATTGTGATTTTGGGTCTTTTTTGGTTTTTTTCCCCATCATTTGAACACTTTAGAGCTGAAGATGTTCATGTTAACTGTAACCATGCTTAGATTAATTTCAATTTTGATAAATCAGTTTTGGCAGTGAATTATTTTTCCATTCTTTTTCTTTGTCAGTAAGGTGAATTCTTTCTGGGTTAGGGTAACTCTTTAAGTACTGAACTAAACAAGAACAGGGTAAAGAGATGTTTAAAGGTTTTCTGAGGATCTGCTATCTGCAGGACTCGCAACGTGCAGCCAGGCTCAGTTAAGTTATAACAGAGATTGTGGCAGGAACACTTCTGAGAGCTCCTGGGAGTTGGTTTCCTCATTCCTCTGTAACACCAGGTAGCTGGATTAATCATTTGATCTGTACAAAGCTTGGGAATTATAAACACATCTTCAAACAGTTCTTCCTAGGTAGAAAACCTGTTGTCGTTAGATTCCTGAAGGGACAGGAGCCAAAATGTTTCCTCTTGTGCATTTCAGTTCTTAATCTTGACTAATTCCTGCGTGGGATGAACACTGGTGGATAAGGCAACTTTGAAAGTGACCATATGCAGATAACATTAAATAAAAAAAGTGTCACAATGACTTTTTTGCAGGGCACCATCCAAGCTGTGTTCCTTGCAGACAATATTTTACTTGTGCTTGGACTAAACCAATAAACAGTAGAATCTGAGGACTTCAGATGCTCCACCAATTTTTATACACCGAAATAATCTTGTTTTGCAGATGAAAAACAAAGCACAAAGGGACAAAGATCAGAACTTAGGAAATGACCACTGATTTTGTTTGCTGTGATGCTTGCTGGCCAAGCCTAAGATTCTGACACTGACTTTTTTTTGGTGTTTTGTTTTTTTGGGTTTTTTTTTTCACAAGTGCTGCTTAACTTTGGTATTTCATTTGTGTTCAGGCAAAGATGAATTCTTGGTGTTTCTGAAAAATCAGACCCAAAATGTCACACTGGACTTCCAGAAAATGACTCACAGCTGTTCAATGGTTTTGAAATCTCTGATCTCAGTAACTTACTGGATGTCAAATCATTCTGCAAGATGGGGCATTGTTGTCACAGCAAATCTACTTGTGCTGGAGTTCTTCCAGGTTCTACCATTTTAGTTAACAAAAAGTAAATATTGAGCTGGGGCTTTATGGGTAAGTAACAGCTGTGCTACAGACCTGCCTCAGTTGCCATCTGTTCTGTGCACAGAATAAGACAGGAGGTGTGTGGATGATATTACTTGGTTTCATAAGGGATGAATCATGCATGTGCACAAGGAGGTAGGGGGAAAGTTGCTTGGGAAGGCTTAATTTGGTGTTTCCTACTTAAAAAATTTATTTTTAGCTGTAAAATGAACCGATTGTCACATTGTGTCCAAATCACCTTGGGCACTGCTGGAACAGGACACCCTTAGCACTGGTTCAGCCTTCTGTCATTTCAGTTTGAAGAGGTGATTTGTTAGCTTAAACCTTGCTACTGCTTTCTGTGTCCATGTGCTTCTGGAAGAAAAGACAGTGACATTCCCAGGAGTCCACATGAGTGCTGGATGGACAGCAAAACTAAAACAAAATAAAACCCCCAATCCTGGCAAATCTCTATCACTGTATCCTCATGGTTTGTGTTCCAATGAGCAGAGCAAGATGATTTTGGACTCCAGAGAGCTGTTTGTTAACCCAATCCTCTTTCTCTGTGTCTTTACCCAACTGCAAACTACCCAGAAAAATGCTTAACAGGCTGTTTATATGTGATTTGGTCAGGAATAGACCATTTATATAAGTTAGTAGATCACCAGAACATGTTCATTTTGAGTCTGTAGAAATGGGTGAGACAGGTCAGATGTACTGGGCAATCAGAGCTGTGTTCTTTCCTCTATGTAACCTTTAGCCCACCTAAATAGATGGTTAGTTATGCAGCAGAGGGGAAAAAACAAGTATTTGTGCCAAATGTGATTCCTGAAGAGCTGGCCTGTGGTTGCTGAAATGTCCCAGGACACAACTTTGCACCTGGCTCAGGAAGCAGGTGTCTGGAAGGTTCCTGCCAGAGGAGATGGTTTGCAGTGTGGAGCAAGTGGACATAGCCAAGAGGGTTTTAAAGGAATTGGGTAGAGGTGTTGCTGTTGCTTTTCATAACACTGGCTGTGACTCCCTGGGCTTGGCAGAGAATTGTGGAGTTTCTGAGCTGTGGGCCTCTTGTACTGAAAATTCAGTGGGGATCCCTCGAAGTTCCCGTGCTGGACAGCCCTTGGCAGTCCCTCTGCATCCTCCCCTCTTCACTCCTGCTGTTCTTTGGCTATTCCTTCATTACCCACATCCTGACTTCAGCTGACTGTTGCTTCCCAGCCTTGGCTGCCCCTCTGGATCCTCGGTCTGAGAGGAGCACAAGGCACAATGGGGACATGGGACAGGAGAGGTGACAGATGGTGGATAATGCTGAGGGCCAGAGCAGCCCTCCAGTGAGGGACATGGAAAATGCCCTCTTGAACATCTGAGTATCTCTGAAGTTTGTGGTGATTTAAGGACAGACTGAATTTCCAAGGTATTTCCTGCAAAGCACAGTAATACACTCATTACTGAATTTCATGGAGGAAATCTTTCCTCTTTGGAGAATCTCCTAGGTGTGAGAAGAGTGCAAAATTCATTACTAAGCCCAGCAGGATTTTGGCCTTGCTGAGGTGCAGCTCCCAGCTCTGTGCATGGTTTTCCCTTTTGAGGCCTCCAAAAGGAAATCCTTACTTATTCAATGTATTTATGATAGTGTGCTCTCATAAATACATTGAACAAGTAAGGATAATAAATAATAATAATTATAAAAAAGTAATAAATGTGTGATATACTTGGTTTATGAAGAAATTGGTCACTGGTCCCTTTGGGAACTGTGGCAGAGGGGCACTGTTTTTGTTTCCTGGGAGCAGTGCTCATGCTCCTGTGTGAGTTGGTTGAGTTAGCAAATCTGACATTGGGTGCATTTCTTTCAAAAGTGCTGAACGTGTGATTCCAGCCGCCTCCTCTCTTTGTGTCTGACTTGCTGCATGTTGCTGTGGTGGAGAAGCAGTTGGCTATGTACAGTTTTTCACTTTCTACTGTCTGGCAAAGAGAGCTGGAGTTGATTTTGGAAGTGTTATTTGTTTGGAGAGCCAAAGAGGTTAAGTTTTCCTGGAAATGAAAACACTCTGGTTTCTGGGTTGACATAACTGATTATAACTGTTGTTTTTGTCTTTCCAGAGAGACAAGAAGAGAAACTGAAGAATAACAACAGGGACTTGTCAATGGTATGAAAATTTAAAGCCAGTTCCCAACTTCTGAAGATTTCAGTCAGTTTTCCAACAGAATGACTTTGTTCAATTGGCAGACAAAGCTGCTTTTCCTTTGGAAAGGCCCTTCTGGATTTTCCCTAATAAGTACCGATTTTAGTATGAGCCACAGAGTTACTGCCTCATCTCATACCAAACCTTAGCTATTTTCATTTTTGTAAGTCTCCATGATGTTTCTCAAAGTAGAATTAGTCTTTGTGGCTTCCTATAACTTTGGTCATTGTAATGATCCCCCTGATGGGTTTTATAAGCTTAAGGAAAAAAAAAACCAAAACAGCCCATGCAAAGTGACAGGACAATTCCTGAGCACTTCTTGGTTTCATCTCCCTGAAGCAGCACTTCCCATCAGTGGCCCACACTGTGGCTGCCTTTGCACTCAGTCTCTTTGGGACTTCTCCAGTCACTTTTACAACCCCTCTGTCTCCTGGGTTGTCCTTTTTCCCTGTTGATTTCAGTGATCTGTACAAAGCCTGTTTTTAAGGGTGTGAGCTCATAATACCTCAGTGTGGGCCTGTTGTTTTAAATGTCTCTGACCTTTCTGCTTGCAGGTTCGGATGAAATCCATGTTTGCCATTGGCTTCTGCTTCACTGCCTTGATGGGCATGTTCAACTCCATGTAAGTATCAACTTCCTGGATTTTTTCCTGAAATTTTTATGGTGGACGTATTTTCCACCTTCCCTTCATCACTTGAAGTGTTAAGAGTGACACTGTCCAGCCAAGACCCATAAATAAATAAATGGATCCATATTTCATAAGAAGATGTGGTGGTTTGGTTGTCACACGCACGTGCTGCTCGAGAGGGAACACTGAGTACTGAACAAACCAAATTGAAAAATTGCATTCAGTCTAGACACAGCTTTAATATCTTTTCTGCATGGGAACATCCTGATTAGGGAAGTTTGGTGCATGTCAGGCAAACACCTTCAGTCTTCAGCTGCTTTGGCTTTGCTGTAATGGTGTGACCAAAAAATGCTCTTGCAGACAGAACTGGGTCAGCTCCCTTGCCCTTGGAAATGAGCTGTAATTGCAGAGTTTGTTGTTGCCCTACTTGAGGTAATCAGAGTCCAGATATAAACAGGTCCAGGCATGGGCTTCAAGCTTCATTTGTTTTAGAAGTGACCTGGGATAGGTGTAGCTAAAAAAAACAAACAGACAAGAAACCCCAAACTGGTTTGCACGGTTATAGACAGCTTTGTTTCAGATATGCAAATCTGAAAGGCTGTGCTTGGCTTTTAAAACTTGACTCACTTGAAATATGAACTGCTGGCTGTTAAGTCTGAAGATGACCTGAATATTGTTAGGATAACCTTTAGGAGGCTGCTTGATATCTGGGCAATATCCTTGCCCTGCAAACAGGAATTTACATTCTGGGGCACCAAAGCCTTGGGCTTCTGTGCTGGCAGCCCCCAGGATACAGTCAATTGTTATTTTACTGGAGATCTGTGGGTGGATAAATTGCAAACATGGGGTAACATAATAACAGAAGTGCCACTGTGTGGATCTTTTATTTATTCAGCTTAGTCAGACTGCAGCACTGAGCATTCTGAGCAGAGCAAAGCAACCCAGCACTGGAGGATTTTAAAATTTGTGTACAGCCTTGAGTCAGTGATGTCTCATTTCACTGCAGCCCTGAGCAGGACCGGAGGTGCATCATGAGCAACGAGGGGTCTGAGGAGGCATTTGCAGGGTTGCACTTGAGACCTCCAAGTGCTTGCCTTGCTCTTCAGGCACAATACAAACACCAGCTCCTGCCCCTGAAGCAAACTGGAAAACAAACTAAAAATGCTTTACCCCACTGTTGCCACTTTCCTAGAGGGGGAAGAGGCAGTTGCTCTGAGTATTCTGTGACTTAACAAGTACTACAGAACTGTAAGCTTGTTAAGAACTTAAAAAAAAAAAAGGTAGAAGAAACCAATAAACTTCTACCAAGTTTACTTGTCTTGTTCCTCTCTTGAGGATTCCTGCCCACAGAGACCATGCTACTGAACAAAGAACTGATGTGAACCTTTGGGCATATCTTTTATTTAACTGCTTCTTTCTTTAGAGGGAATCTGAGCAGCAGGAGTGTCCAGCAGTATCCATGGAGGCACTGTGGGTGTGGTAGGAAAAGGAGGAAAAGGGTTGCTGACACCTGCCATGGCTGTGGCCACGTTTGCTGCTTTTCCTGTTCTTGAATGAGTTCATGGCTGCTGGGAAAAAAGGAGCAGGAATTGTGTGGAAGCAGCACCCTTTGGACAGGTACTTTGCAGATGCTGCTGTTCTGTGTGAGCACCGCACCACTGCCAAGTGCCCCCTCAGCCAAACTGGAAATCACTGGGATGATTTCCTGCTGTCATTCCTGGAGTGTCAGCAGCACTGGGGCAGCAGGTTGGGCCATGCTGGAACAATGTGGAAGTGTCAGCAAGGCTGGTTTAAACCCAAAGAGCAGAATGCTGTCCCCAAGACAAACAGCTGAGTGACTGTTGTGGCTTAAAAGGTTCATCATGGCAGTGAGATCTGCAGCAGCAGCGGCCTCCAGCCACCAGGGATTTCACCTGGGGCAGAAATTACCTTCTGTGTGTCTCAATTTTCTCTTGCCAGGAACTTTTTCATGCAATCCCTTCCCTGTCTTACTCTAAGAGTCGTGCATTCCAGTACCTCTTGATAGCTGTGAAAACCTGCTGGAATTAAAAGCAGGTACCTCAGGGTGCTGCTGCTGAAGTACTTGTCATTCTCACAGCAGGAATAACGCAGAATTTTAAGCCACTGGGGGACGTTCCAGGGAGATAAACATCCGTTCCGAGCTCCTTTGCCAAACTGCCTGTGAGATGTAAACAAAGTTGGCGTGTGTTTGAGCCGTGGCTGTGTGAATGCCTCTCCACAGGAAAGAAGGCTCATTTAGGATCTCTTGAAACAAGAAACACCTGTTCGAAAATCAGCACATGCAGAGAAAATAACATCCAAGTATGCACATGCTGATGAGGCATCATACACATCTACATCAAAAGACTGGGTCGACTGTCTGGCTTGGGAGAAATCTTTGCAAACTGGCCAAAATTCACACTCTGCCTGATGCCCTGGAATGTAGGCCTGGAGGCATTCCAGGAGCAGGCCATGCTGCTGGGAATGTGCGGCATCATCCTGCCTCTGCACTGCCTGCATCCCCGCAGCTACTGCAGAGAAACTGGGGCTATGGAGTGCTCTGTTGATGGCTCTCTTGTGCATCCTGAGGAGCACAGCTGCTCCAGGGAAGGAAAAGGTGTCTTTGATTTATGCTGTGGTTTAAAAAATGCCGCTTTGCTGGAAGCGAAGGGTCTGTCTTGTTGCAGTAACTGCAGTACAGCAGAGTGACAGTCGTTCATCTTTTATTGAAGTGCTGACTCTGTGCTGGGAGCTGATCTGCTAAATCTGACTTAGAAATAAAATGCACCAGAAAACTGCAAAACACCAAGATTTCACGAACCAGCAGCTTGTCCAGCTGGTCACTTAAATCACTAGGAAACACTTTGATTATGGTAAAATTGTTCCTGAGGGAATCTTACCCTGTGGAGGGCTTGGAGAGAGAGATGTCTTCATCCTCCTTGGTGTAGTTTATGGAGAGGGGCTGGAGAAGGCAGCAAGGCCTTTTAGCCTTGCATGGGGTCTTACCTGCTCTGGTGGCCTGTTGAAGATGCTCACTTGTTCTTTCTATATCCAAAAGCTCTTCTGCTGTCTCCAATGGTGATCCAGTGCTCTCTTTTCCAGATTTGATGGCCGAGTGGTGGCAAAGCTTCCATTTATCCCCCTCTCATACATCCAAGGTCTCTCCCACCGCAACCTCCTGGGTGAGGATTACACTGACTGCTCCTTCATCTTCCTCTACATTCTCTGCACCATGTCAATCAGACAGGTGAGTACACCTTCCCTGGAGCAGGGAAGGCATACCCCCATCCAGAAAGAGGAGTGTTGCACGTATAATCTTGGATCTGTTTGTAGTTTCTGTGTTTATCTTCATTCCTGAGCCTCATATTCAAAGTAATTCTAGGTTGGGATCATTAAAGCAGTTGCTGTCCTGGACGGGCCTGGAAGACTTGGCTGGAGACTTGGATCAGGGCTCTGGGACAGAGTTGGCAGAAATGGATTCCTGACTTGTGTGATAACTTTGTGGATTGCCATACCAAGAGCTTGTCTGCATCAGAAGCTGATCTAAATCCTGCTCCTTAGTAATTATGACTTTCACAGCAACATGTGCATCTTTACAAACAGCAGCATCTTTAGGGGGAACTTCCTAGGTGGCTTGCAGCTCTATAGAAGTTTCATCAATCCATAAAGTTGCTAGAAAAGTGAGGAAGGAGTTAAAACTGCTCTTTTGGGTTTGTCCTTCCTGTTTTTGCTGGCTGCCTGATTTTTTTCAGAGTCTTAAGAACTGTACCTTTGGTGTGAAGTCTCTCCCAGCATTAGGGATGTGACACAGAGAGGGGGTCTGGTATGGTAAGCCAAGAGCAGGCTCCACAGACCTCTCCAGCAAAGCTCCATAGTCCCATCTTTTGGAAGAGGAGGAGGATATCAGTGAGGATAAGGGACCTGTTCAGGAAGGTTCACTGGCAGCTCAGGTGGCAGAATGGCTGGTGATGACCAGAGAGCCTTCTCAGTCCAACAAGAAGTCTGTTTTGTCTTCTACTTTCCCCACAGGGTGCTGGGGATAAGTTAATATACTCAGGATGAATGCTGGTGCAACTAGCTGCAAATTAGCTTCTCTTCTGTATTTATATTTCCCTTTTCTTTGATTCACTTCCTGAATTCTTGCTGCTTTTCTCCTTGACCCTCTTGTTGCTTTTCCTCAGGGGTGCCAAGGAAACCTAGACTAAGGGACTTAGACTTAAAGCAGATCAGCAAAGGGAGGTGGTGTGTAATGCCAGGAGTTGGGGTGAGCTTGATGGAGCAGCTCCATAGCACAGAGTCCCTTTAGTCACAAAGTGCATGCTGATGGATGGAATTCCCCATAGCCCTTTGTATTGGGTGCTTGTGCTGAAATGGATCCCAGTCTGGTCCTGTGCAAAAGCAGACCATGAACTGTAGAATCATTTTATGCTGAAAGGATCACCTGGGGGTTCATCTGGGCACCCCCTCACTCCACGCAGGCCCAGCTTCACCAGAGGCCAGGCAGGGGCTTCCTCACTGTCTTTGCTGCAAGACAAACTTTCACTTCCCAGCGACTAGAGCAGGGTTTGCTGCTTTGAAAGCATTCAGGCATATTGAGCTCTTAAGATCACCTTCCAGAATTCCTGGGATTCTGTGGTCTGATGCTGTTCCTTCAGGCTATCTTGGCTGGTGCTGCTCTGCCCTACCTGTTACATGGAAAGTCCTTTTTTTTTTCAGATTATGGCAATAGATTCCTATTGCAGATAGGAAACTAAATAGCACCACCAGCAAGATTTTTCTGCACTCACTGGGTTGATTGGGCAACTCTCTTACTAAAAAATCCCTCCTTTTTTATAATTCCTGTGGTTAATTCTATTGCTGGGGATTTCCTGATGTTTTATATGGTGAAAGTTATATGGCAGCTTGAACTGAGGAGCAGAAATGCCAAGCTCTTTGCAGTGGGTTGAGCTTTCCCTGAAATTTCTGGGAAAAAATTGCCCTTGTGCTTTAGAGTTCCTGCTGATGTCCTTGTGGAGGAGGGGAGCGAGTTTATTGCTTTGGAGAAGGGTGTGAGACTGCAATCTTTATAGTGCTGCCTTATCTACGTGATTATGGTTAACAATTCCTGCACTTCTCCAGCTGTCAGGCAGCTCAGCTTCTTCCTCCTGGCTGCTCGAGGGGAGGGCAGGCACACTTCAGTTTGCACAAGAGGTCAGAACTGAAGCTGTGATTGCTGCTGGCATCCTGCTCTTGGCTTTATTGCTACCTGAAAGAACCTAGGTGATAACAGCATTGGGAAGAGGGCTTCAGAGCTGTGACAGGCCAAGGGAGAGGGCAAGAAAGTAATTAAAGGCTGAAAATGGTGCCAGAGACTTGCACTTTGTGCTTTCAGTGACCTTGGAGGTGAAGGCTTTGTGATCCTTTTTCACTGTGTGCAGAAGGGAAAAAATCTTGCCAGGTTGGCTTCAAAACAGGTGCTGGCCCAGGGGAGGACAAGTGGTGTGGGAGCTGGTGTCTGGCTTGATGTTGCTGACACCAGAGGAGGAGTGGAGATGTACTAAAAATCAGGGAAAAGGTTGTGAACAAACCAAGGAGACCATAGTCCTTCAGTCTTTCCTTAAATCCTGGAGCTGCCTGTGAAACCATCAAAGACAGGGAAGAGAGATGTTCCTGTGGAGCTCAGAGGTAGAGCAGGAACTTGGGTGTGTGTGAAAAAACAGCGACCTGGTGGGAAAGGCAGGGGAGTCTGCGGGGGTGGGAGACTGCCTGGGCGGTGATTAAAGTGACATTAGTGGGACAGGCAGGAGCAGCATCAGGGACTCTCTTCATGTGGGGGTGATAAACTCTTCAAACACTGACTGGGAAGCTTTGCTGCCTGTGACCTGGCCAGCATCTCCCAAAATAGTCACCTCGCAGTGAGTAACTTCCTTTGCGCCGTTCCCAGCTCTCCCTGGCACGTAAATCCTGTCCCCTAGTTCCTCCTGCCTTCCTGTTTGGAGAGAGGAGGGTTGCTGGGAGAGGCCTTCCAAGGGTCCTTGAGCTGTTGGGTTTTCAGCTGGGAAAGTCTGCTGCTGGCCTGGGTGGGAGGTGCAGTGTCAGGGTTACATCCTCTGTCGCTGCTCCTGGTTCTGAGCTCCCAGCCTTCACCTGTGCTCTTTGGGAAGAGGGATACGCTGCTGTTCCTGGGGTGTTTGCTGCTCTTCACTTCCTTTTCACACGCATCTGAACTGTAGATTAGGCTGCTTCTCACCAGAATCTACTCCCAGTGGGAAGGAGAGCCAGCAATTATCCCTACTGCCACGACTCTACTTTCCCACAGAGCCTGGTCTTAGGGCAGGGAGCCACCTGCTGCCTTGTCTGAGGTCCCTTCTGGGTTTGAAGACCAAAGCAGGAGCAGCTCCTGTGCTTCCTGCAGTCATTTGAGGAAAGATCAGAAGCGCTCAGATGAGGGATTTGGATCCCTGAATCTTACTCTTCCCTCCCTGCTCCTGAGGGTGATGGTTGTGCTTGTGTTGAAAGTAGACTCTGCAGATTTCCTTGTCCAACGTGGCCCATAGCAGATGGGACAAGGTTTCTGCTGGAGCTTGCCCCATCATTGGTGTTTCCAGGTGTAGATTTCAGGATTTCTGTCCAGCAAAACGTGCTTTGGAGCTAGTGTGCCATGCTTTCTGCCTTCCAGAGCAGGGAGGGACTGCATGGGAGAGTAATGCTGGACAGTGTCTGGAGTCTGGAATTCAGACAGACAGACTGTCATCTCCCTTCCTCTTCAAGCAATTGGAATAAACTTTGGCACCATAGTTCTCCTCCCTCTCCCTGCTAAAAGGCAGTGCACGCTTCCTTGGTTCCACGGATCCCTGCTCAGATCTCTGCCCCGCGGGTGAGCCGCTGGGAAGCCGACAGGACACCGCTCCTGCGGGCTGCTGGCTCTGCAGCACCCTCTGGTGTGCTTGGTCTGTCCCTTGACTGCTCCTTTCCTCCCTTCTGTCCGTGCCTCGATCGCAGAAACACCAAACAGCAAGGAGTTAATACTCTCATACATATTCAGTTGCTGAACATCGACCAGTGGCTGGTTTATGTATGCCTTGGACTAACCTGATGTAATTCCTCTTCGGTGGGCTGAAACCTTCCTTTTCATAATCTCCAGCTGGAATGAATCCCTATTTTATTTTATTTTATTTTAGCTGCTGTGGAATTGCAAAACTATCTGCCTTTCTTTTTTCTATTTTTCTTCTTCTTTCTTTTTTTTTTTTCTTTTTTTTTTAGTTTATTCTCCTTCTATGATAAGAAAGTTCAAGAGCTCTGTGACCTTGCTGTCTGACCTATCCTGACAGTTATTTTGGAAAGGACACTCAAGCTTGAAGAGAATCCTTCCTCCTTTTGTTGTCTCAATAGCCAGCACTCAGGTGGTGACACGAGGAGGACACAGTTGTTTTCTTCTTTCCCCTGCATCTCAGATGCCTCTGTTATGCCAGCACTGCAGGAGCAGCATCTTCAGCTGGAGTTCCTTACAGTGAAGGATGAAACTGAAAGAACTGATGGCTCTTTGTAGTTGCACTGTTGTGAAATTTAAAGGAAATTTCACAAAAATCGAGAAAAACATTCAAATTTAAATGTTTTGCTGTGATTTTTTGGCTTATGCCTGGCTCTGCTAATTAATTCTTCCCCTGTCTTGTTGTTTTCCACTGAAGCACCCCGCTTGGATGCAGATGAGGTCATCCCAGTAGTCAGGTTTTGGGGTTTGCTCCATATGTCCTGTTATCCTGCATGTCTCCAGTGCCCCATTGTTCTGTGTGCAGCACTGGCATTCATGTTAATTCTGGGACTAAGCTCCTGACTTGCACTTGGCACACGGTCTGGTTGCCATGCTGCTGTCCCAAATTCCAACTGCATTAGGAGACTCCGGCTCCCATGGCCACCACCAGCAGTGCTTTCTGGAATTTGGGAAAACTGAGGGCTGCAGGGGCCTGTGAGCAGGCACTGGGAACCTGCACTGCAGTTCAGTTGCAAGGGTGTTTTATGTAAAGGGTATGTAAAGACAGCTGAGTGTGGGGTGTGTAGGTGAAAATGGGAAAGAATCCTCATCCAAAATACGGTTTTGGTGTTCAGAGGCTTTTGTTGAGGTGGGGAAGAATGGCCCAGCCATTCTTGTCTGGCTCCATGCTGAGCTGTTTTGGACATAGAGAGGGAGAGGTTCAATATACTGTAGCCAGATGGATTAAGACTATATGGGTGAGAGTCTGAATCTGTTGAAACAAGTGGCGAGGTTTTACTTGTGCTACTGAAGAGCGTCTAGCAGAGGCCACAAAGATGATGTGGGGTCTGTAACGTCTCTAATGAGGAGAGACTACAGGAGCTGGGCCTGTTCAGTCCAAAGAAAAGACTGAGAGAGAATCTCATCATATGAATGTCTCAAAGGTGGGTTTGAAGAGGGTGGTGCCCAGCAATAGGATGAGGACCAGTGGCTGTGAACTAAACAACAAGAAGTTCCACCTCAACTTGAGGAAGAAATTCTTTTCAATGAGGGTGGCAGAGCAGTGGAACAGCTGCCCAGGGAGGGCATGGAGTCTCCCTCTCCAGAGACATTCCAAACCTACCTGGACATGTTCCTGTCTCCTGCTCCAGGTGACCCTGCCTTGGCTGGGGAGGTTGGACTGGATGATTTCCAGAGGTTCCTTCCAACCCCAACTACTCTGTGAGCAGAGTTGGGATTTCTTGCTCTTCGTTTCCCTTGCCATACTTTGACCTACCTTGCACTTTGTTGTTGTTTTTCTTGCAGAACATCCAGAAGATGCTCGGCCTTGCTCCTTCCCGGGCTGCCACCAAGCAGGCAGGAGGCTTCCTTGGCCCCCCACCTCAGGCAGGGAAGTTCTCCTGAAGCACAGCCCTCATGGGGAGCCTGACCAGTGCAACAAGACTGCCTTGGGGAGGTAACAAGAAGGGATTCTGCGTGAGCCATCCCCTGCCCAGAACCAGGCTATGCAGTATTGAAACCATCATCCATTTGGAGTATTCCACCAGCAGTTGTTCGTTCATCCAACCAAGAAACTTCTCTCGGAAGATAACGCGACCTTTGTTTCTGAGTAATAAACGGCATGGGCATGTTAATTTATGTTAACAATGTCTCTTAATTGGGCGATGGGGAGCGGGATCGGCCGCCGGGCAGCTGGCACGCCCCGGGCGGGGCGGGCCCTTACGGTGAAAAGGCGTCTGTGGGAGAGGCGGTGCCTCTGGGCCGCGGCGCCTGACGGGATCCCGCCGATGTTGGCACAGTCCCGGCTGCCCAGCCTCCTCCTCCTCCTTCCCCGGCTGCGTCCAGTCGCTCCCGGCCTCGCCATGAGCTCCGCCACCGGCACCGTCACCGTGCAGCAGCCCCTCAACTACCGCGCGGGCGCCCGCGTCCAGCCCGCCGACGGCGGGCAGCTGGAGGAGGTGTTCGAGCCGGCCACAGGTACCGGGGAACCTCCAGGGGCAGGGAGAGCCTCGGTGCCTGCAGGGCCCGCTGTCCTCGGCTTTCCCCCGGCTCACCTGGGTGCCGCTGTGCGGGGGTGCTGCACGCCCAGGTGCTCCCGAGGCGGCCCCGCTGTCGTGGCTTCGCTGTGCCTACAGCGTTTGGCCATCGTCATTCCTCATGCAGAAATAGGCTCTCACTCTATCAGTGCAATGCAGTCTGACTTGGGCAAAACCCCAATTACAGAGATTTAAATGTCTCTATAATTATGTAATTGTGGTTATCGGTATGTAGCTGATATCAGAATCACTCCCAAGTGTTTAACCGTCCTGAGGAATGTATAACGAGAGTCCTGAAGAGGGTCGTAAAAGTGTAACAAACTCAGCTGGGAAGTCCAGGAATTTTGCAGCAACTGGAGCTAATTAGTAACCAGAACACGACTGCGGAGAATGTCAGCTCTTTTAATTCGGACCAGCTGAATTGCAGCGCCTCTTCTGTGGCTGATTACAAATCAGTGGGTTTCAGTGGGAAATCCTGTGCCTGGTATAGGTGGCTTGACTGAAGTATGTGGGGTTTGGTGTAAGGTAGACCACATTCTGGGCCCCTTTTCTGAGATTTCCATCTCATTTATTCCCTGTTTGAAACGTGCCCAGGTCGTGTGCTGTGCAAGGTGCCCTGCTCTGGGGAGAAGGAAGTTGATCTGGCTGTGCAGAGTGCAAAAGCTGCCTTTAAAATATGGAGTCAGATGTCGGGCATGGAGCGATGCCGGGTGATGCTGGAGGCTGCCAGAATTATTCGGGTATGTTGAGGGGGAGAGGGGTGGTTCTGTCCCTGAGCTTCCTTGTGGGTTATTGTGGTGCTTGGGGGCTTCAGCAGGACTTGCAGAGCTCCAGGAGTTGCTCAGGAGTTAAAACCCACCTTTGACCAGAAGAGACAGGAAGCTGCCCCAGGCAAAGCTTTGCTCTTATCACTGGAGTCAGCATCCCTGAGTGCAGCTTTGGTCTTATCACTGGATTCAAGGCCAGTGTATGCTTTCTCAGCTTAATTCTCTTAGAAAACATAAAGCTGAAGCCACCCATTTGGCATCCTGCAGGGGTTTTTTTTAACAGCTCCAAAGATTAAATTTCACTGTACACAGTTTCAAAGCTGAAATTGCATAACTGGCGTTGCTGAACTTTTGGCTTGTTGGAGGCTGTTGTTACATGACTGGAATGTGTCCTGGCAATAAGAGAAAGTAGGAGTACTGGTTTTTAATCTATCAGATAATACACAGGGGGGAGGATGCATGTAAGTGAGGTTTAACACAGACTCCTTTCTCAGATAACAGATTCTTGGGCGTCAGAGTTAATCTCCATCAAGGCACAGATCTGCAAGAACTCAGATCTTCTTTCCCCAGTGTGTATAAGTCATAAGAAAACTTTTCTTTATGCCAAACTTTTGCTTCTGCCAGACTTGCAGAGCAGGGTAATATTTCTGCCTGGGAGATGGACTGTTAAAGGATATTTCCCAGCTGCATTGCTTTGTCCCTCTTCACTGGCCTCTGGTTCCATCCTGATCTTGCTGTTTGCTCTTTCCAGTTTAGTTCTGTGAATTCTAATCATTGTTTGCCAGACAGCTTCTAAGTTCATGTTTGTTCATCTTTTAGATAAACAGGGATGTTAAACAAGACTGGACCAGCAGTGAACCCCAGCAGCTTTCCCTTTGACATTGCCCTGCCCGTGGGGAAATGGATAAACAGCAGTTGGGAATGTCCCTTTTGGAGATGACCATTTCTCATGATAGGATCTTGTTTGGGACTTCTGTGCTTGGGAAGCAGCTGTCTCCTTGTGGAGCTCTACACCAGGCTTCTCTAACATGTTGTCTCTGTCCTGTACCTCTCACAGGAGCAGAGAGAGGAAATTGCCACCATGGAGACCATCAACAATGGGAAGTCCATCTTTGAAGCCAGAGTGGACATCGACATATCTTGGCAGTGCCTGGAGTATTATGCAGGGCTGGCAGGATCTCTGGCGGGTGAGGAGGTTACTGGAGTTTGCTCCTTGCTTTCTGTCTCACCTTCCCTGGTAACTCCAATGGCACAAAGCCATCTTTGCTGCTGATTTCTCTGAGATGGACCATTCCTTTTCCTGAAGACCTTGGAAGGATTCTGAGATGTCTCTGCCCAATGCTGCCATGCTCTGTGGGCACTCACACACCTTTTGTGAGCTTGCTGGGGTAGAACTGTGTCTCTGCTCCCAGGCAAAGCCAGACCTGACCCCTGGGGGCTCTGATCAGACAAGAAGGAACTTTGCTGTTTTCTACCTTCTGGCTGTTTCTTTGCAGGTGAACACATCCAGCTTCCCGGGGGATCCTTTGGGTACACTCGGAGAGAACCCCTTGGGGTGTGTGTTGGGATTGGAGCCTGGAATTACCCTTTCCAGATTGCCTGCTGGAAGTCTGGCCCAGCCTTGGCCTGTGGTAATGGAGCCTTTCTGCCCACACAAGGGTCTCTTCAAAGCCAAGTGATCCTGTGGGGGAGAGTCATTTCTGGGATGAAATCTGCGATTTCCTGGAAGTGCTGAAGGATTAGCAGAATGTTCAGACTGTTACTCTGGCAGAAAGGGAAGGGAAGTGGAAGGAGGAACATGTCAGATGTCAAGAGGTTAGGAGTGCATCCAGAAGAACACTGATAGCTTGGCTTTGTACCAGATGGGGAAGGTCTCTGGAAATGTCTGCAGGGCAAGACCAGCAGCCCCATCTCCCCCAGCCCTCTCCCCAGCTGGAAGGGCACCCTTAGTTGCAGTGATCAGCTGAAAGTGTTTCTTCTTCTCTTGGGGAGAACTTCTGGGATCTGTTGAGAAGAACTCACTGTGTGGGGTGGGGATTGTTTTTGTTTCTTCCCTGAAGCAGTTTGGGTGTTAACCCCACCTTGCCTGTGTCTGGGTTCCCTTAGGCAATGCCATGGTCTTCAAGCCTTCACCCTTTACCCCCATTTCTGTGGTGAGGTTGGCAGAGATCTTCACAGAGGCTGGAGTGCCCAAGGGGCTCTTCAACGTGGTGCAGGGTGGGGCTGCCACGGGCCAGCTCCTCTGCCAGCACCCAGATGTGGCCAAAATCTCTTTCACTGGCAGTGTGCCAACTGGCATGAAGGTAAAGGCACCTTGGGACGAGGGCTCTGTGGTTGATACCTCCTTGAGTTTTTCTGCATGGGTATTGTAGAGGCAGGGTGTGGGTCAGCATTTTTGGGGCTGAGCAAGGAGCTCACAGCATGGGCAGGGTCATGCTGGGGATCCAGTTAACCTGCTGGGCACAGGCTTGGGAGAGAAACCCCTTGGTCAGCTTCACTTGCTTGGCTCCTGGTTGCAGTGAAGTCTCTGAGCTGCTCAAGTGGGTGTTGATTGTCGGGAGGAGAGTACACGAAGCAGCAGCACTAGAAAAATGTGTCCCTGGCTGCCATAAAGCAGTAAAGCTGCATGCAACCTCCTGGTTTTAAGCAAGGGAATAGTTTCTGTGAGTTTCTCACCCTCTATTTATTATTCCAAAATCAAAGAAAGACTTTTGGAAATGAATTCTGAGTTGAAGGGGGGAAAATGTTGTCCCATGAATGCTCCCTATGTGTGTGTACCTGTGGGTTGCAGTGACAGATGGCAGCTACAGCTGCCTCCAGCTTACACTGAGCATGAGACTTCCTGCAAATGCCCCTTCAGGTTTTGTTGGTTTTATCTGCAAAAAAACCAACCCCAAACCCTCTGAGGCTGTCCTCAGTCTGAACTCACCACACCTGGGGAACCCAGCTTGCCCTTTTTGCTGCTTGTTGGTGAATGGTCCTGCAGGAATTCTCCCTTTGGGTCTCTCTTGCCTCTCCCCACCAGCCTCCCCTTGGGTCACTTCTCTCTCGTGTCCTTGTTCCCCTCAGATCATGGAGATGGCAGCTAAAGGGATTAAGCCAGTCACCCTGGAGCTGGGGGGCAAATCCCCCCTTATCATCTTCTCAGATGCTGATCTGGAGAATGCTGTGAAGGGAGCCCTCATGGCCAACTTCCTTACTCAGGGCGAGGTGAGTGTCTGTGGGGCAGGAGTGCTCCTTCCCAGAGAGGCAGGATGGGGTCAGGATTGGGTACTGGGGCCAGCCTGTGACCTCCTGTGAGTGAGGGATGCCCCAAAGCTCCCATCTTGCCACACCTTTCCCTGTGCAGCGTCAGAAGGGATGCCCTTGCAGGAGCCAGGGCAGGGTGTCCCAGCAGAGTGTGCCTCAGCCACAAGACACACTTAGCCAGTGTCCTGTCCTTCCCAAACATGGAGCCTCCCTGGCACCAAGCACCCAGCTCAGCACAGCTGCTCCTGTGCCCCAGTCTGGCACTCACAGGTCAGGAGAAGCTGTGTTGGTGTCCCTTGGAGGGGCAGCAGGTTCTAGCCTGGTGTGCTGAGCCTGAGGACAGGGTTCTGTCCTTCCCAAATTCGGGATATCCACCTGTGCTGTGGGTTTTGTGTAATCCCGTTGGCAAATTTGCTCCACGGGGTCATTTCTGGGAATTCAGAAGTCAGCTCAAGGTCTCTGCTGCTGGTGACCTGATGCGTTTTTGCCACCTGGTGGCATCAGAACCACTGTGTGCAGCCAGGACTGCTGAGTGCAAGGTAATCTCCTTGTGTTCCTTGTCCCCAGGGACAAGTTAGCTGTTGTAGCAGCTATGGAGGGGCTTTTCCTGCCTCTGGAGCAGGACCCAAGCAGGGAAGGACTGTGGAGTGCTGTGCTTCCTATTCTGAGCTGCCTGTTCTGTGTCCCAGGTATGCTGCAATGGCACCCGGGTGTTTGTGGAGAGGAAGATCCTGGATACCTTCACAAAGGAGGTGGTGAAACGCACCCAGAAAATCAAAATTGGAGACCCTCTTCTGGAGGACACACGGATGGGAGCCCTCATCAACCGGCCCCACCTGAATCGTGTGCAGGGCTTTATCAAGCAGGCAAAGGAGCAGGTGAGATTGTGATGCTGCCTTGTGACTGCCCTGAAATGTCTCTCTTGTTACAAACACACTGCTCTCCTGCCCTGTGCCTTCCCAGTTAAGCTGATTTTTTTTTTTTTTGGTTTAGTCAGTGGGTGTGTTGGACCACTAGATATACAGGTCTGTGGGATCTGATGGGGTGCATGCCAGGATCCTCAGAGATTTGGCTGATGTAGTTGCTGAGCCATTCTCCATGATACTGGAAAAATCATGGCAGGCAAGTGAAGTCCCAAGTGACTGGAAAAGGAAAATCACCCATTTTCAAAAAGGGTGGACAGGAGGAGCCTGGGAGTTACAGACCCATTAGCCTCACTGCTGTGACTGTGGAAAGATCTTGGAACAGATCCTCCTAGAAGTTGTGTTAAGGCATGTGGAGGACAGGGAGGTGATTTGAGCCAAGTACAAGGTGCTGCACTGGAGTCAGGGCAGCCCATGGTATCAATGCAGGCTGGGGGATGAGCAGATGGAGCAGCCCTGTGAGGAAGGACTTGGGAATGCTGGTGGATGGCACTGGACATGCCCCAGCCATGTGTGCTGGCACCCAGAAACCCCCAATGTCCTGGGCTGCATCCAAAGCAGTGTGAGCAGCAGGTGAGGGGGAATTCTGCCCCTCTGAACTGCTCTGGTGAGACCCCACTTCAAGCTCTGGAATCCTCAGCACAGGAGAATAACACATGAGGAAAAGCTGAGAGTTGAGGTGGTTTAGCTTGGAGAGGAGAAGGCTCTGGGGACACCTCATTGCAGGATTTCAGTACATAACAGAGGCTTATAAGAAAGATGGGGACAAACTTTTTAGCAGAGCCTGCTGGGATAGGCCAAGGGCCAGGCAGAGCTGGGCAGGATGCTCCTGGTTGTGGCTGCATCCCTTCCTGACTTGGCTCTTTTGCAGGGGGCAGAGGTGCTGTGTGGTGGGGACCTGTATGTGCCGGATGACCCGAAGCTGAAGAACGGCTACTACATGCGGCCCTGTGTGCTAGGTAGGATCCATCTCAGTCATGGTACTGTGGATGTTGTGGGATTTCTCCTGAGAAAGCTGAGTTCAGCTTTGTAACCTGGCTCTGTGATGTCCCCAGCGTGGACTGGCACTTGGATGGGGCTCCTAGAGAGAGCTGAGGCTTCCAGGAACTGCATCCAGGGAAATCTGTGCTGTTGGAGGGCCTGATGGGAGTGGTGCTTTTGAGATGCAGGGTGTGCCTGGCTGCTCTGCCCTGCTGGGTGCTGTCTCCAAGGCTGTGTGGGTTGCTGAATGCACAGGCTGTGCTGCTGCTCTTCCTCCTGAAGCACTTGTGCTCTGCCACGCTTCCAGGGAACTGTAAGGATGACATGACGTGTGTGAAGGAAGAGATCTTCGGGCCTGTCATGGCCATCCTGCCCTTCGACACGGAGGAGGAGGTTGTGGAGAGAGCCAATGCCACCAAATTTGGCCTGGCAGGTGGTGTCTTCACCAGGTATGACTGGGCAGTGTTGTGGAATCATTCTGGGGAGGGGAAATACTGCAGTGCCTGGGCAGGGGCATAGGTATCCTCTTCAAGAAAAGCTGAAGCAAGGGATTGCCAAAAGGGATATTTGTAAATGACTGCACATCTCCCATTTTTTCCTGAAGTGTTGGGTGGGCCCATCTGTCACTTGGGTACCTCCCAGCCTGGCTTCTGCTGCCTGCCTTCCTGCACCTTCAGGATGCATCAGGAGCCTGCTGTGCTGCTGTTGGCTACTTGCCCCACTTTGTATTGCTGGTGTCCTTGTCCTGCCCTCTTGAATCAAGTGCTCTTGGAGCATCCTTGGGAATTGGTGCTGGCTCCAATTTGGCAGGCAAAGACAGAGTAGGGCAAGCTGGACTCCAAAAAGCAGTGTGGCCTGCTGGCCTTCCTCCAGTGAATGTTGCCTGGCAGGGAAGGAGGGGATCCAGCTGAATTGCCCTTTTCCTGCAGGGATATCCAGAAGGCTCACAGGGTAGTGGCTGCCCTCAAGGCTGGGATGTGCTTCATCAACAACTACAACATCAGCCCTGTGGAGCTGCCTTTTGGAGGGTACAAGTCCTCAGGTGAGCTCTGTGTGACCTCCCCTGGCACATGCCAGCTCCAGGGGCTGGGAGTGGCCCCTGGCACTGCCTGGAGCTGTGTCCTCACTGCAGCTCTTCCCTGCAGGATTTGGCAGGGAGAACGGCCGGGCAGCCATCGAGTACTACTCGCAGCTGAAGACTGTCTGCGTGGAGATGGGTGATGTGGAGTCTGTGTTTTAGTGGCTCTGGGGCCTGCTCAGGGGAGCCTCAGGCAGCTCTTTCCTGCCAGCAACAGATGTGGATCATGTACACAGCAATAAAGTACCCTACAGTTGTCAGTGCCTGGGGGAGGCAGAGCTGGGGCAGCGTTTAACCACCCTGCTCCTGCAAGGGGGGCTGCACACACAGGGCTCAGCTCTGACCTGCCTGGTGGACAATGGGAAGCTCAGAGCAGCAGGCACCAATGTGGCTTTTGGCAGCAGCTCCTGCAGCCACAGAGCTGCTACCAGGGGCTTGTCGAGTGGCCAAGGCTAGGCCCAGGCTGTGTGCCTTGATTCCCATTGCCTTCCATGCACTATCAGCGTCAGTTCTGGCTTCTGAACAGGTAGGACCCTACTCAATGCAGGTATAAGCTCTTGGACACAATAATATCCTGTAACTATCCTGACTCTGTCTATTCTGTGACCACAAAAGCCTTAAGTGTAGCATTGTTTATTCCCTCTAGACCCTTGGTAAGCTGGTGTTGTGTTTTTTTCTGTCTGTACCTTACTTACAAGTGGGACAAAACATTGTGGGGAGGGTTGGCTGATGCTGCCTGGGCCAGGCATGGCCCTGAGAATCACCTCCACACAAGAGTGGTGGCAAGCTCCAGCACAGAACAGTGAAAGCTATCTCACTTCCTTCCTGTAAACTTACTGTTCTTTATACACATGAAGAAGCAACAACTTCAAATTGTTTGCCTACATCTTTTTTTAGCAATCAAATAAATACTTACTCCTGGAACATCTCAGAGTGACATGAATTGAGGGGTCCAGAACTGGGGCTGTTGCTGTATGGGTTAAACGAGCTGCAAGGTGGCTTTTTGATCACTATAAAATCATAAAAGCCAGAAGGAACATCTCTGCTTGACAGATATTTCTGTAGTCCTACAAAACCCAGAGTAGTTCTAGTATTCTGCAGAGCTTCTTAAGAAAACCCTCTGTAACTTTAGAATGAAAATACAGAATGAACAACTTCCTTTTATTGAGTAAGAAAAGGAAAAAACACAGGAACCTGAGGGTTCTAAAAGAAAACAGAAGAAAACTCCCTTTAGCAGCTGCAGCTCCACTCGCACCTCCAGCCCAGCTGCTGGAAGGCTGAATAGACACCTGTGCCCACCAGCCCAAGGAGTGCCACGGAGCCAATGGCCCCTCTGCTTCGCTTTTTGGGATCTGGAAAAAAAAGGATTTGTCAGTTCACTGAAAGACTAGCCCACCCTGGAGCTTGAAGAGAGAGCAGGAACTAAAGGGAAACCCCCAGGGCAAAACAGCAGACACCAGCTCCAGCCTCCTAGGGTAGGCATTCCTGTGGGATGAGAGCTTTTCCCAACAGCAGGAACAGTGTGCTGCAGTGTTGGCAGCCTGCAGACCTGCACCCTTTCCTCCACACCTGGCTGGGAGCAAAAGAGTCCTGAGGCCGCTGTAGGAGACCTGAGTCTCCAAGCCCCCAGTGTGTGCTGCAGGGTAGGGTCCTACCTCCTGTATAGTAGCCATAGGCATAGAGGAGTCTCCCAAGGATCCAGGTGATGCCAAGCCCTGTGGCAACTCGCTGCAGAGAAAGGAGAAGCATTAAAGGCTTTAGAGGCTTGAGCAAAGTCAGGTGCTCAATCTCATTTCACCCCTGGCCAGTTAGGGAGCCAGAGCACGGACCAGGACTGTGGAGGCAGCTGCTGCTCCAAGCCCTGCTCCACTGCCTCCAGCAGGTGCTCCAAAGAACACCTTGACTCTTAATTTAGAGCTCGCTCCAATGTGGCTCCCATTTGCCCTATGCTGCTTCCTTCCCTCTTGGGAAAGGAGTCTGTCTTCAAGAGAGTCCTAATTTGTCTTTTAATGGCAAAGACAGAGCTACTGGATTTGGCCTCTCCCAATGTGCCTGCCT
This sequence comes from Illadopsis cleaveri, assembly GCA_013399915.1. NCBI lineage: Eukaryota > Metazoa > Chordata > Aves > Passeriformes > Timaliidae > Illadopsis > Illadopsis cleaveri. The sequence continues at coordinate 273,764 of VXBB01009099.1, read as the reverse complement.
CCTCCCAAGTTGTCTGCATCTTTCAGTTAAAAATAATCCAGGCTTTTGTTGACTTCCTTTGGCAGGGCTTGGAAAAACGGGGCTGGAGGAATTCTTCCCACTCAGTGACTGGAGGCTGCAAATGGTTTGCTTTGTCTAACAAGGCACCTTTAGGGGAAGGAGAGGCTCTAATAGCTGAAACAGCAGTGATGAGTTTATTACTTGTGATTCTCCTGCAGAAGACCTTCTACAACTAAATTTTAAGAAGGGGCACTGCTGTGAAGTGTGGTGTGGCTGCTGAAGGGGCTGTCTTGGCCTCCTGCCCCCCACCCTGCCCAGGTCAGAGAGCCAGAGCAGAATTCTGCATCACTTACCGGGTGGTAGAGTCCACCAGTGCCCAAAAAGAACAGGAAGGCAGGGTAGACTTCCAATCTGAAAGTAAAAGTGAGGAGGTTGTGTTTGTGCTTACAAGGATGAAACTCCAGAGGGGCATAAACTGCAAACATCCCCTGCCAAGGGTATTTTGGGCTCATTATGAGTCTCTGTGCTCAGTGCTGTGGCTGAGGAAAAAAGGGATCTGAGCACACATAGTTTTAGGGGCTTTCTCCCAGCCTGTGCCTCTCTCCCAGGACACCCACCCACTCTTTCCATTTTGTTCCCTAAGCCACTCTAAACAGTCCCCAGGAGTTGTGCTTCCCAGCACCCCTCTGCTGTGCTGTTGCAGCCTGTCCACAGGAGCTGGGTGGACTTTGGCCTCTCCCCAGGGAGACCTGGGCAGCACAACACAACCTTCTGGAAACAAGATTCCTCACGTCTTAAGATCTACCCATGGAAGCAAACTGGCGGGAGGTGGGGAAGAGGAGACGGCTTCACAGCGCCATCCCACAGTTGAAGGCATGGGAAGGACCTTCCTGCTAAGCACTGCAGGGCTGAGCCTGGATCAGAGCAGTGGCAGCAGCACCTCTGGGGCTGTGGGCCCTGCCCCCAGGCCTGTGTGTTCCAAGGTGTCACTCACGTGTTCTGGTGCGCGCGCTGGATGCAGTTGAACATCTGCCCGTGTTCAGGGTCTGTGCTGTACATGGTTGGGTACTGCCAAAAAATAATCCAGCAGCAAAGCATCAGCAAGTGTGGCCTGCAGCTCCTCTCTCCAGGAGCCCAGGGCTGCCTGGGTGCTTGCAAGACCAACCTGCAGTGGCAGGTTAGAGCCTGTGTCTGCCCTGGGGCCCACAAAAGCTGTGTTCAAGGTCACTGCCTTCCTGGAGCTGCTGCCTGGCTGCAGAGGCTTCCCAGGCCTCAATTGCAGCCCTCTGTGCACCACATGCCCTGGGTACATTTGCTCCAATCCTGACTTGATGCAGCAGGAATGGGATCACCCCAAGAGGCAGCTGGAGCTGTCCTTGTGCCCACCTCTGTTTGTCACATCCGTGAGTGAAGTGGTGAAAGAGCAAAGGAGCAGTGGTTTGTGCTGAAGCCAAGTGGCACAGCAGCCACTGCATGCCATGGCCCTGACTCAGCTGTTCCCACCCAGCCCACAGCTCTGCCTGGTTTAAAGGCTCCCCAATGGATGCTGAAGGAAGGTCACTTGAAAGACTTGTGAAGGGCTCACAAGCTCCCCCTGAGTCTGAGAGACCCTTCTGTCACTTTTGTGCCACTATGACCCCCTTCCCCCCAGTGCTGCATCAATTATTTGCAGGGAAAAAGGGCCGAGCAGTTTCTTGCCCATCAGTGCTGCCAAGCTCAAAGCCACATGCTTTCAGCTTGGTGCCAAGCACCTGATGTCCCAAACCCAAGCTCTTTTTTGCTTTCTGGAGAGCCACGGCAGCCCCATCCCTTCTACATCTGTGCGGTGGGGCAGGAAATATCAGCAAGTCACCCCAAAGTGACCAAGGTGTCACCTGGCTTGTCAGCAGACTGGCTCCAGCCATGCCATGCCCTCAGCCTGAGCACTCACCTCCACACCGTACTTCTTGCGGGCCTTGCCCACGTTTATGGCGAGGTGCATGACCAGGACAAAGCTGGCAGCCCCGGTCAGCATGACGTAGCCGTATTCCTTGGAGAGAACAGCCATCGTGGTGCTGCTGGAGAAAGGGAGCCCGTGAATATTTTGGGGAAGTGGCAACACACGATATGCGTGCATGGAAGAGTTGCTGAGCTTGGATCCTAAGAGCTACCAGCACAGGGACTGGCTGAAGGAACTTGTACCTTTTGGAGCCTGCACAGACCAGGAGTTCTCTGCATAGTTCCTGTCAAGCAAGGCTTAAAATCACCTAAGCATTGGTGGGAAGTGGTGTCTGGAGAACCTTAGTGCAGCCTGGGCAGAAACTCACTTCCAGCCCCAGAGCTAAGAGCCACCAAATGAGGTCAGTTTATTTCCAGCCTGTTCCCTAAGAGAGATGTTTCTTCATGCACTGGGAACCAGACCTGTGGAACTCCTTGCCAAGGAACATTGTCAATGCAGGCAGTTCTCATAAATTCAACAGGAAACTGGGCGAGTTCTGGGAATAAGAGGTAAGTTGGGAATTATAATAGAACCTGGCACAGAAATCCCCTGAGCTGGAAGGAGCTGGGCTGCATCAATGATTAATTTGTATTGCTAAGGTCATCCTTATATAGAATACTAATAAATTCCACCATCATGGCAATGGCAATGGCAACTGAACTTTTGGGTAAAGAGCCACTGGCCAGATGAGCAATGCCCAGCCCTGCAGCTCCCAGGAACCCTCTCAGAGTCACAAACTGGTGAACAGCTCCAACAACACACAGCTACTGGTCTTCATAAACATCTGCACCAGCAGCCAGGGGACACCAGGGCCTGTGTGGCTTTTGTTTAATGGCTCTGTGCTCCCTCATGCAGGCCTAAGACAGGAGCATGGGGCAGAAGGTGCATCCTGCAGCCTCTTCCATGGTGCCCCACATTCTCACTCTTTCCTGCTCACCAGCCCCCACAGGCCTGCCCTGCTCCACACAGAGCACTCCGGCTTCCTCCTGGCTGCCAGAGAGCACAAGGCCCTTCCCCACAACCATCTTGCACAACCCCAAACCTCAGACGCCTGTCTGGGTGACCCGGGAGGGCGCTGCATGACACAGCACAGCAGAAGGCAGCAGAGACCTCCCTCCAACACCGAGATAATTCTCCCAATCAAACCCCACTTGGTGCCTGTCTCCAGATGGTGGCTCCACGGTGTAGTGAGGTTTTGGTGTCTCCTGCACTGAACCACCAGCACAATCTGTCAGTGGGGGGAAAAACAGGCCACCTCAGGGAACTGCAGCAAAGTCTTCCTCTTGCACCCCTCACAAGGGATCTTTGAGGCTAGAGGGTTTTATTTCTGATTTCCAAAGGATTATCATTGATGGAGCAAGGTGAAGACAACAGCTGGCTTTGGCCACAGGAAGTGTGGTAAACAATTATCAGTAAGAATATTAAAACCCTGAAGTAATGAAGAAAAGTCAGGAGCATGAACCTGTAATTGAGGTTAGCACCTGACAGGTGACACTGAAAATAGAACATGTAGAGCAGGTTGGTGGTCACATTTCTCCCTTCAAACTGCAAGGTTGTTGGAGAACCAGGGATTTAATCTTCCAGCACTAAATTATAATCTGGGGGTTTATCTTGGGAGCAAAGAGCACGGCAAAGCATTAAACCGGGTGTGTCATAAAACTGCTGCTCTTACGCTATTGATATCAAAGTGTACCTCATGCCTTTGCTCTCGTAATTTGGAACCATATAAAACACTCCAAAGCCACCAGGACTCCCACGGTCATTTCCGGATTGTGGTGCCCGGAGCGTTTCAGCAACCTTTGCTCCCAGCTCTAAGGGCTTTGCTAACAGGCACCGTCACGGTGCACAAAATTCAATTTCTGCCTTTTACTCTGCGATGTTTCCGGCTGGAGCCACAGACACGAGATTTTGGAGCATGACACGGCCCAGAGCGGCCGCAGAAAAAGGGTCCTTCCCAACTCTGCCACAACACTGCAGCTGCTTTGAATCAGCAAAGGGCTTTAAGGCTCTTTGAACAGACCCACGCGTGGATCCGGACTGGATTACCCGATGTAAGCTCAGCCCTTGGAGCCAGCAGAGCCTTTTGTCGCCCCGCGCCCCGGTTCACTCCCAGGGCCGAGCCCTGCGCAGCCAGGCTGGGCCAGGCGAGCCCCGGGCCCTGCTCGTCCCACAGCCCCTTCCCCCGGAGCCTCCCCCGGCTGCGAGACGTCCACGGCGCTTCCTCCGTTTCCCATCGGGACAACTGGAGTTACCATGCCCTGGGAGCATCCCCCTGCCCCCCGGGCCCGCACTCACCCTCAGCGCGGCGCGGAGCGGCCCGGGTGCTGCGGGACGGAGCCGGGGACGGGGCCGGGGGCGGCAGCGCGGGCGGGGCCCTCCCGCCCTCAGCACCGCTCGCAGGCGGGGCCGGCGCTCGGCCAGGCGCGATCAGTCTCTCTGCTGCGAGGGAAGAGCGGGACTGGGATGGTGTGGATCTGGTGAGGGATCTGCTGTGCCGCTGTCCCCCAGCACCTCTGCCCGCGTCCCCAGCACACAGACCTCCTTATCCTCACCCTTTCCCCCATACCCTTTTTGTCATACCCACTATAGCGGAGAGCTCTCAGCTTTGATTCGCAGTCTACAGTTTAATGGGTCTAAGTTTGGTAATTCACACCGTGCTTGCTGAAATCTCCTGGTTTCCCCTGTTATCTCAGCAGAACCTGCAGTATCGGCTGAAGCAGCCGATGTTTCACACGTGGAGTTGCTGTGCTGGGTCATGTAAGCAGATACTTCCCTTGGCAATTCCCAGCGCTGGTGGTAACATGGATCTTACATTTCCCTGTAGGTGTAATTCTGACACTTTGGTATGGACACACAACCCCTTTCCAAGACTATTTGGAGAGTGTGTAAGCAATATTTTTTCCTTTATAAAACATTGTAATTTTAGGGTTATGTGATACAAAAAGCAGAGCTGGAGTTTCCAGTTCTGTAAATGGTCATACAACAGTGGAGGCCCAGGCGGTCTGGCTGCACTGCAGGAGCACAAAGGGTTCTTTTGCTGTCACCAGTGTAATGGGAAAGAAAGGAAGAACCAGTAGGATTCTGGGCTCCTAAAACTCCTGGTCTTAATCTCTTTGCCTTTCCACAGCAGGAAGTTCTTGGATTCCCTGGGGCTTTAGCAATCCAGTAATTCCCTGTGGCTCCAGCTGTGTAGGCTGATCCCAGTAAGCCCTATTGGGTTTTTTGGCCAGGAAGGGCCTAGTGACCTCCTTGGCTGCAGAACAGTGCCAGGACCTTTCCTGTATTTTAGTACCTTTTCAAGCTAGTCCTTATGTCCCTGCTGTTCTGTGGTCTCAAGGTGGGGTGGACGTGGAAGTGACTGGCACTGTGCACACTTCTCACAACTCCCCAGAATGAATATTTTGCCAAAATCCCGAGTTCCAGTGGCGGAAGACTGGGTATGGAACAGCAAGTGAAACTGGAAAACTGAAGCACAGATACTTCCTTCCCGTGCAGTTTTATTTAACCCCCCCCCCCCAAAAAAAAAAAATTAAAAAATCTAGGGTGGGACGCATGGGAAATCAGCCAGGAAGTGCCTGCCTTTGGTTCCCACAATGGGAGTTCAGAAGGGCTGATCCTAAGTGGCTGTGTCTTCCTCCTCCTCCTCTTCTTCCTCTCCCTTTGAGGCATGGGCGTCGTAGATGACAGCACAGACGCCGGCCAGCCAGGCTGCCATGGTGCCAGCAAGGAATATGCAGAAGCCAACGAGGCACAGAAAGACATAATCCTGCTTGTACAGCTGGGTCAGGCAGTTGAAGTGGAGCTGTGCCTCTGCTGCTGGCATCCTCAGGGCACGCAGGCCTGCTGGGGTGTAGCAGGTGATGTTGTCAGCATCTGCAGAGAGATGAGCAGAAGCAGGACTCTCTAGCTTGTACCATAATTTAATGAATAGGAGTCCTGGTAGAAAAGTTATGAGAGTGCTTGCTAAAAGCCTGAAAAATAGCTGCAGACTTCACGCCTCCCCCCATGGCTTGAGTAAAAATCTGACAGCGAAACTCGTGCCAAACCTGTGCTAAACCCTTGCCAAACCACAATTCCCAGGTTGCCAGAATATTTATTGCAGTGTTGGCTCCATAGGATAATATTGCCTGCTGGATTATGCCACTGTGGTAAACTGCTGTCCCTGCCCTGCTCATCTCTGCTGATTGAGCACTTTCATCTCCATATAAGAGCACCTGTGTTTGTTGTTTTTTTTAAATCTCAAATACCTTCTGAAGTGATACAGCCTAAATTATGCTGGAATAATGAGGCTGCTGTGCATTTCTGAATTTGACAAGGAGGGTGGTTTGCAGTCAGGCACAGCCTTACCTGCTCCGTGAGGGAAGCAGAGGCAACTCATCAATGATTCAGTTCCACTGAAATAACAACCATACCCTGTCATATTGCAATATCTGCAGTGATAAAACAGATGCTGCCTGCTCCCTTTCAAGCTAGTGAAGGATGAATGTGGTGTGGGGTGTGCCCTCAGCCACGGCCCTCTCCTTCCTCTGCGGGTTTTGAACCCCACAGACACGGTCACTGTGGTGGGCACGGGCTGGGCACTGCTTGATGGACAGGATGGAAGAGCCTGAGGGAAAGGGAGCCACAGGCTGGGCACAGCTCAATGCATGGCATGGAATGGGAGTGGTGGAGGGGAACAAGGCATGGGGGATTATTATGGCATTACACCCTATTGTATATGACTGAGTGACGTTGTTCATGCTGCTCTTGCTCCTGGTCCTGAGTAAAACTGGAGAGCTTTTGTCTCTCTGTCCCAAATCCATGCAAACTTGGACAGCTTTGTGTCTGAGCTCAAAACTCTGGTGCACAGACACTTCTGAAGGTCAGGAGCCTTTCTAAAGGCCAGGCTGGGGTCTGCTTGCAGCAGATTCCAGGGCTCTGTCCCTGTATCCCTTTGGCCTGGAATAACCCTCAGTTTAAGGCTGCCTTTCCTACTCCTCCCCTCCCCAACAGCCTGCAATGAGCCTTATTCTCCTGTTGCAGGGTTCAGTGGGTTATCTCCAATCTCACTGCTGGGAGCTGTACTTTATTCCACTGTTCCATAATTGCCTGTATGTGGAAAAAATCCCCCCTTTACTGTCTATAAGGAACTTACTACATCTAATAAAGACACTGAGATGTCTTTAATTCAGTTCTGTCCTAACACTAGCCTCCAATTGCCCTTCTCTTTTTTCCCCTTGGGCTCTTTTGTGGCCCTTTCTTTTTCAGTGGACAGCCTTCCTCAAACGATTTCTCTCTTGCAGCTCTCTGTCACCATTGTGCACTGCATTACTGAAACCAAAGCTTTCCTTGTCCATGTGTGCTGTGCTCTGTCTCTTCCCAGTTTGGAAAAACTAAGTCCATGTGCTGCAGCAGCTGCAAAGAAAAACATGACCCTTGGGACCAGTGTTTTCATGAGAAAGGGAACTGGTGATTATTCTGCCTCGGCCTCTCCAAGGCACAGCTATAGAATCTCCCAATATGATTTTGGGGTGGAGACAAGGCAGGAAATTCAGAGCAATGATTTTCCCAGTGAACATTTCCCTGGAGCTGTGTTGGGCTCCTCACTCTTGGCGCTGCAACCATGCAGTGCTGTGCAGGCACAGGGACACCTGAGGCTGGATCCAGGTGTTTTAGGGAAGCAGCAGTGTCCCAGCTGCAGACTTCACCTCCCTGGCTGCCCCAGGGGTGTGAACAAGTGGGACTTTTCATGTGTGGAGTGTGTGTAACCCAGCTGCTCCCATCCTGGTTTGTGTGACAGCAGAAAATGGCACCCACAGTTGACATGCAGTGGCACAGCCCCGTGAACTGAACTTTTGGGAAAGAGAACAGAGGGCTCTCTCTGTTCCAAGCAGATCTGTGCTCACACAGCCCTCACCTGGAAAATGCACATTGCTCTCCATCATCCAGGTGATGAAGTCCAAAAAGGAACAGTTGCAGTGCCACAGGTTGTCACTGAGCCCCAGAAGCCTCAGGTTGGGCAAGTCCCGGACAGTGCTGGTGTCCAGGAAGGTCAAGCCCGTCCGGCTCACATCCAGGTGCCTTAGCCAGGTGTTGTTGGCAAAAGCATCCTTCTCGATCGCCACAAGGTTGGGATTGTCCGAGATCTTCAGCACCACCAGGCTGAGGAGGTGGGAGAAGGTGCTGAAGGTGACCTGTGTGAGGTTGTTGAAGCTGAGGTCCAGATAGACAAGCTTGGCCACGCCAATGAAAGTGAAATCCAGGTCATCCCCCAAGAGGTTCTTCCTGCAGTCCAGATAGACCAAATCAGCCAGGAAGCTCAATTCCACTGCCGGCAGGTACGAGACGTTGTTTGCTGCCAGAATCAGCTGCCTGGTGTTCAGAGGGATGTCCACAGGGAACTCCTGCAACTGCTGCCCAGTGCAGTTCACCTCCAGGTACTGACAGCTACACCTGCTTGGGCAGTTGATCCCCTCTGATGCCATGCCCAAAAGGAACACGAGGCTCAAGGACCACGGTCTACCTGAAGGAGACATGGTTTGAGACCTTCAGGCTGCTTAGCCCTTTGGGGACTGCAAGCAGCCCTATGGAAGCTGCACTGCCCTCCCAGCCATGCCGAGGAGGTGTCTGGCTGCAAGGCTGTTGGGAAGCACTTTGTGTCCGTGGCTCACCTGAGCCCTTGGCAGAGTGCCCAGCTGGAAACTGAGCCTGTTTTTTACATCGGCAAGTGTGGAACAGTGGCTGGAGCGTCTCTGTCTCACACTCGGTGCCAGGTGACACCTCCGTGATGTCAGTGGCTTGCAGAAGCTGCGTGTTTTTGGGGACACTGCTGTGACCTTGCTGACCTGCTTCCAGCTGAGTGGAGACGCAGGAAGCTGTGCGTGGCATGGGGGCATCGGAACCTTGTGGGGAGAGTGTGAACAGCCCAAATTTTGTCAGAAATGGTGTCACACTGCAGGAGGTGGTACTGGTTAGGCAAGAGTCCTGTGCAATGCTGGGCTGGCATTGTCTCTTTTCAGGAGCCGGGAGTTTTTATCCCATCTGGAGTGGTGTGTCCAGGTGTGGGGATATTGGCACAAGATGTGGAGATGGTGGAGGGGGTCCAGAGAGGCCATGACGATGCTCAGAGGGCTGGAGCAACTCTGGTATGGGGACAGGCTGAGTTTGGGCTGTGCAGCCTGGAGAGGGTTCTGGGGAAACCTCACCTAAAGGGTTTTTGGAAGAGAGGAAGAGTGACTCATTACATGGGCAGGTAATGAAAGAACAAGGGGGAATGGCTTTAAACTGACAGAGTGCAGGCTTAGAGTGGATGTTAGGGAAAAATTCTCCCCTAGGAAGGTGATGAGGTACAGGGTGCCCAGAGAAGCTGTGGCTGCCCCTGGATCCCTGGAAGTGTCCAAGGCCAGGTTGGACAGGGCTTTGACCAAACTGGGATAGTGGAACGTGTCCCTGCCCATGGTGGCAGGGGGAAAACTAGGTAAGCTTTAATGCTCCTTCCGCGGATTTTATGACTCTTCCCGAGGGCGTGACAGCCACGCCTGACGGAACCGAAGTGACGCGGCCGCCTCACTCCGCCCTTGCCCTCACGGCCAACGGCCGCGGCGGGGCGGGGGCTGACAAAACACGCCCACCAA
>VXBB01009099.1:243718-264090 GCA_013399915.1 Illadopsis cleaveri | reverse complement strand
GACGACGCGGTCTCTGATAGGTCGGCGTGGGGGCGGGCCGATTCAAGCAGCGGGCGCGCACCGGTGCCGCCGTTGTGTCCCCGCCGCTTCCCCGCCGTGTCCCCGCCGCCACCGCCATGGAGACCCTGACCTTCCCCCGCTACAGCCCCGACGACATCATCAGCTACCTCCGCTTGCACATCCTGGAGGGCGCCGAGGCCCGGAACCTGGTCAAGGGCGACGTGTTCGGCAACCCCAGGGTGCGTGAGCGGGGGCGCGGGGCCGCTCCGGGCCCTGCTCGCTTCCGTGTGGGACGGACGCGCTGCCCCGGCCCGATTAACCGGGTTGGGCTCGGAGGAGTCTCGGGGCGCTCCTCGCCAGGAAGCGCGGTGGTGTCACCAGCAGCACACGGCCTGTCTTTCCCTGTTCTGTGCCGCGGTGCCTAGTTCCAACATTTTGCCGGATTCATTTGGTGCTTTCAGACCAAGCCCTGCTTTTAAATCCCTCCCTGCTTCACCCCCTTTCATCACTATGAGTATTTAGTGTTAGTGAGTGTCCTCGGTGGAAGAAAATTTGCTTTAAAGTGGAATTGATGCCTCCGAGTGATTCCTGGTGCTGTTGTTGCTGGTGTTTGAGCCTGCGGTGGGAGGGGTCTGGCCTTTCTTATTTAGATGTTTCTTAAGAAGCAAAATTGATCATGGATTAGTGCTATAAATGAAAAACTGTTTGGCTGGTAAGTGATTTTTTTTTCCTCTTCATTTTAATAATCTAATGAAGGGCACTTGTTGCTACAGAATTATAATTTCTGTGATTTTTTTAGGGTTTTTGGGATTGCTTGGTTTGGAAACTGCTCAGCTAGCAGCAGTGTAATGAAAACCAATGCCTGGCATACACAGTCAGGGCTGTAATTGTCCGAGCTGACTTCTGTCCCTTAAAACTGAATTATGAGCAAGTAATACTTGAGCTGCAAAATGTTGGAAAGTGAAACTTGGTTGTCGTGGTGGCTCAGTGAAATCAGCCTTCATGTGTTAAAAGCTGAATGCTTTCATGGCCTGGTCTGGGAGCCCCAAGTAATCAAACATATGAAATTATACTGATCCATGTCCTCTCTTCCTGCAGCTTGACATTTTACACCTGATTTACCTGAGAATCCTGCAGAAAGTGTGTGGGATCCGACTGGAGCACGCCTACATGGTAGGGCTGCCTGTGGCAGGGGTGGTGGGATGTGAAAGGAAAAGAATATTAGACTTACCTGTTCTTTGGGATGCTGAGGGTGCCAGAAATGTCTGTAACGTCCAGGAGGGATTGGACAAGCTTTTGGAGGGACACCATGCCTGGAAAATCCATACTGGGCTTCTGCCTTTGGCCATGGCTGGAGGAGGTTGGACTGATCTGGAAGGAATGTAAATGTTGCTTTTGATATTTGATCATCTCCACTCCTCCATTACCTGAGAGAAAAGCGAGGAGACGCTGATACCTAAATTGACTAACAATTAATTTATCTCCTGTCTCTGTTAGGCAAGAACTGGTCCTTGAAAGTGAGAGTAAATGGTTTTGTCTCATGGCATTTCTGGATAAACTGAAAGGGAAGAGTATTATGTGCACAAAGTAACTCTGTTTTTTCCCAGGCAGTGACATCAGCTGCCATGCTGTGCTGTGAGGTTTGAAATGTCAGAGAAAGGGGTCAGTGTATTACTACATTCTCCTTCTGACTTCTCCATGAAGGAGTTAAGCATGTCAATTTTGGGGTGTTTAAATAAGAATCTTCTTGCTGGTAGCTGTATAATGCAGAGACTGTTGTGCTGCACAAGTTATGTACGAATTAAAACAGAGTTTAGATTGCGTTCCAGAGTTTGTAATGTTGCTGCTTTAGTTCTTATTGTATTTTTATGTCTTTTCCAGCCACAGTTGACCCTTAAAATAGTGTGCTGGTTAACCTGATGACATTTTTCAGCCCTTAATATGCACTCCCTGTGGGTGGGAAGATCATCCTCAGTGTTTTTAATCTATTGAAATTATTTTATGCCGTGGAAAATGCTGCATAATCTTTGTTTTAAGTATTCTTTACTTATGCACCGACTCTCTTTTTAGATGCCACTCAACGTTGACATCGTGTACCCGCAGCTCTACGAGGGCTTTCTACCTGTCGGTAACTTGTATATTCACATGTAAGTGGAAGATGCTTGTCTTGTCCTTGCTGGGCAAATGCTCTGGGATGAGAGGATGAGATCTGTTTTGTAGCAGATGGGTCCAGGACAGGAGCTGAGTCATGGTCACCAAACCTGGGCCGTGGTCACTGCAGCTCAGGTTGTGTTTTGTGTTCCCTGCAGGGAGCGCCTGCTGCCCATGTGCCGGATCAGTGACTTTCAAATCGCTGATGTTTTAAACCCAAGTAAGCAAACCCTTGTAACCCTTCTGTTTCCTGGGCTGCCAGGTGCTTTTTCTCCTTGGGCATAGCCAGATGGGTATCTGGTGTGGAGAAGGGTTCTTGAGCTCCTGCTGCTCTTCTCACCCTTAAACAAGCTGGTTCTAGTGAGCAGTTCTGATTCCTCATGTGGGCTGGTGCAGGTCAGTAACTGAGGGCAGTCTGGAATCTGCTGAACGGCTGCTCTGGAGATGGGCTGTGACATACTTATAACAGTGTCATAACAGATGGTGATGAAAATTACCCTGACAGCTCTGGAATGCTTTAGGATTTCTTATGCTGATGCCTGTGCTCCACTCCTTTCAATACTCAGTTGTGGTGATTCTGCCACAACACAGGCAACTTGGAAAAGTCTGCTCTGAAGAACTTTCACTTCTGGGTCTGTCTTGTCTAAGACAGTTAAAGCTTTTGTAATCATCTTTCAGAAAGTTTGCTTGGAATAAAGCTAAAATGTCCCTGCAGTTCAAATTGCTGCTTTCAGTTCAGCTGATAGCTACACAGAGGTTCTCTCTTCAGAGCTGTAGTTCAAGATTGACACTCTTTCTCCCTGGCTTCTGTTGTAATGGGAGGCTGTGTGTTAACAGCCTTTTCTCTCAGGTGCCATTATTCATTTGTTAAATTACACAGAATTGCTAAGAGTTGGTAACCAGCTTGCTGCTAGTTTTTGTGTAGCCTGCAGTCTTTGCAAACTGAGTAGGGAAAGGACTAATTTGGAGTGTGTTTTGTAATTTCTGTCTCCTCTGAATTATGCTTGGCCCAACTTTTTTGAAGCAATGCTTTTGGAAATCAGCTCAGTGAGCTCTTGCAATTCCTGTTTCAGAGACAAAGAGGACTGTTCGCTTCTTGAGTGGCATCCTCAACTTTGTGAACTTCAGGGAATTCCGGCGTGAGGTCTACTTGGAGCTGCAGCTGAGCTATGTAAGATTGGGTGCTGTTTTATTCCAGATATCTATAAAAGTGTAACCTAGAACTAGGAGCAGGAAGGTTGTGGTTTAACCTCAGGTTCATGTAACATGTTGGGATGTTAAATGTAGACAAGTAATTCAGGGAGGTACTGATTATTACTTAGGATATTACTGAAAAGTTGTTGGGTTTTTTTCCCCCAAATAACTTATTGGATACTTCAGCCTGGTAAGTCAAGGATTGACACCTTGGATCATTTTGAGAAAAATCGGGTGCAGCAGTTGTAGGTGGCTTCTGTTCTGAATGAGTCAGTAGTTCAGAGATGGTGCCTTTCATGTGAAATAGTGATGAGCAAGGCTCTAATAGAAGCCCAGAGAGAAACCACACTTGTCTAAAATTAAATATTTAACTTGCAGAAATCAGCTATGGAGAAAAACCAGCACCTGAAGGCTGTGAATCGGGAGGCAGCACTGAAGCTGGAGAAACTGAAGTGAGTGTGAGGAGTAAGCACTGTGAGATGCCCTGCTTGCCTTTCCTGTTCAGGCTGGATCAGTGGGCCAGTTGTGTGAGGTTCACCAAGCCTCAGTGCAGAGCCCCGTTCTTGAGTCATAATAACTTGGTTCAATGCTCCAGGCTTGGGGAAGAGGGGCTGGACTGTGGCCCAGCAGAAAAGGCCCTGGTGGTGCTGGGTTGACAGCAGCTGAACAAGAGGCAGCAGTGTCCTGAGGAGGCCAATGGCACCTGGCCTGTAGCAGCAAGTGTGGCCAGCAGGACCAGGGCAGTGACCATTCCCTTCATTCCCTTGTGTGGGACCCTGGTGAAGCCACACCCTGAGAGCTGCATCCAATTCTGGGTCACTCACTGCAAGAGGGACATTCAGTGTGTCCAGAAAAGGGCAATGAAGAGTCTGGAGCACAAGTCTGGTGAGGGCAGCTGAGAGAGCTGGGGGTGTTTATTCTCTGCTGGCAGAGAAGAAAAAAAATACTTTTACAGTGTATGGTTGTGTTGAGGGAATCCTGTATTTGTGTGTGGGCAAATAGGTTGAAACTTTTTGCTCTTAGTTAGCTTTTAGTGATGTGTCTTTATCCCTTCAACAGCTGGAGGAAGCCCATCTTTAACTTAATAGATGAATAAAGTTGTCTTCCTTAGTTATTTGACATGTTTGCCACAATCTCTGTTTCAGGCCATTTAGCCCTACTGCCTGTGTCTTTGCACCATTAAGTTTTGGTTTTGCTTGTGGATAATAGGATGAAGAAATGGCTGGTTTCCAAGAGGGCTTTCAAAACAAAGTGGTTTTTTTCTGACAGGTGCTCTTGGTGTGTGCTACACAGGGAGGTTCTCTAGCTGGGATAGGTCTACTCTAGTATAAGCTATTTGTATGACAGGTAATATGCAAATTCCATAAATGAAAGTCACCACCAAAATTGGTAGGAGTGTTGTACTTTCATGCTTTGCCTAAATGATCTTTAAACTTGGTCCTCTTTGTTTGTGCCACTTCTTGCCAAAATAGCTCTTTAGATTATGCTTCAACTGCAAAATCTTACAGGCAAAGGAAAATAAGATACATTAATTTGGGAGTGTCTTGCTCTGTTTACTAAAATTACTGGCTGTAAACTCTGTGGAGACAGTGATTGTTTCATCTACCGTTCTCTGACTGGACTACAATGATGCTAAAGCTGCCCAATATCCTTATTTTTCCCTCAGCACAGTCCCAGTTGAACATGAGGCAGAAATCAAGCAGCTCACAGAGAGCATTCGGGAGCTGGAGCAGCTGCTAAGGCAGGACTACCGTCGGAAACAAGTAGGATCTTGTTCTGTGCTTCTCTGAAAAGCTGCTCTGGGTTCCTCACTTCTCTTGGTTTTATTCCCTTCCCTCTCACTCAGTGGATAAAAGGGACTGTTCTGATTTAAAACAATGGCTATTTTAGCAAAATGTTGTTACACCCCTCTTTGTTTCACTGTAAGGAACGTGAAATATGCTTTAAATCAGACTTGGGCAATATAAAAGTATAGTTGACTCTTTTTTTGAAATGCATCTCTGCAGTGACTTGGGAGATGCACATCACACTTCCAAACAGGAACACAGGGATGTTCCTCTTTGTTTTCCATTTAAATTGAAAGAATTGGAACTGGAGGTGAGCCATGGCAAGAAATGAGACCTAAAAAGGGAATACCTGGCAAAAAGAGTAGGGTTAATTGCAGGGGTAGCTTTTCAGCAGTGGAAACTTGCCTCTTAGGTCTTGTAGAGAACCTTTTTAGCTCCTTTGGGAGAAAGAAAATAATCTATGGGCAGGATTTTTTTGTTTTGTCAAGTCATGTCTCTGTTATATTAGCATTATTAACCTTGTGTTTGACTATTATTTGGGACCTTATATTAAGTTATATTTTCCCCTGAAGAACAGGGCTCCTGGCAAAGAAAATTGTGTGGGTATATTAGCTGCCAGGGTCAATGAGAATAGGGATAGTCAATATCTTATCCCTATTCCTAGTTACCCACTGCTGGCCGCTTCCCTAGATCTTCCAGTGGCTTTGGTGACAATATTCTCCTTTCCTGTCTCTGAAATCTGACAGACTGCAGTTTTGTCTGCTGGTTATGGCATTCCAAAGGAGCCATAATGGGATTTCTCCTGTGGACAGGTCTATGATGGAAGGATAAGGCAGGTAGCAGCTGTAGAGATGCTTGTTGAAAGCTTGGTGGTTTTTTTTTTTCCAGACACCTTTGCAAGAATTGACTTCTCAAAAGAAGGCAGATATTGCTGAGAGAACCCAAAAACTGGTGAGTACACCTCTGTGTGAGTGCTGGCTGCAGCTTCCATCTCAGATCAACTGAGAGACCATCTCTGGGATCAGATTATTCTTGGAATTATGTCACTAGAAATCTGGACCTCTGAGGTGCTGTGGGTTTACCTTGCATGCACGGAGTGGGCTAATGAGGCAAAACAGGAGGTTTTGTGAGGCTGCACAGGAAATCTGTTGCTTTTCTCCCAGGGTGCAAGAACTGGCTCTGGAATGCTGCAGTCACTGCCTCAGCATCCCTAGGTCAGGAGTTCTGAGGGAGAGAGCTGCTGGCAACTTGCCAGGCTGCATGGGGCTTGGAGCAGCCTGGTGTAGTGGGAGGTGTCCCTGCCCATGGCAGGGGGGTGGAAAGACATGATCTTTGAGGTCCTTTCCAACCCAAACCATTCCAGGATTAGCTGGCAGGCTCTTTATGGAAAATACCAGTTAACTGCTGTTCTTGTGCACCCCTGTGAGCAAATCTGGGAAGCAAAATGGGCTGTTAATTGCTTTGATTTGGAATGTTAATGCTGTTTAGAAGAACTTATTTTTAGAACTTCCTAATGAGGAATGACTACACACCAAAGAACTTGTCTAGTCATAAGATCATGGCAAACTTTGCTACACAATTCCTCTTTGTTCACCTAATCACTAATATTGAAAGTGTTTGTCTCATTAACTAGAATGAGTGTAAAGTGTCTATGGCTGCTTTGAAAGAAGAACAAGAGCAGTTGAAATCCAAAATTGTGGAGAGTCCAGAAGAACGGAAAACTTACAACGAGATGATGAAAGAGACTATTAAGAAATTGAAGAGATCTAAGGTGAGATTTTTTCCTCTGTCCACACAAGGAAGTATTCTGTTAGAAAAAACATGTTTTACTGGACTGTCATCATCTAGAACTGCTTTTTGAATGATGGTAAAACACCAGCAGGACAGTGGTTAGTCTGAAATGAAATCACAGCCTCAGAGAAAATTGAAGGTTTGTGGTAGACGTGGTGGTTTCTTTTTGATGGGCTTTTTTTTCCTTTTGAAAAGCAAGATTGCAGTCACTTGTAAAGCCAGATGTTGAACTCTTGAATCTATATCTGTTTGGCTGTTTGCTCTCCAGAGGGGACAATATTTTGTCAGCTCCCAAATGCCTTTGGATTTAGAACATGTACTTCATAGTGCTTCTGTTGTCATTCACTGTTTCTGGGATCGATGGCTGTCTTCACTAATACGCTGAACACTGAGTTTTCTCCTAGATTTTTGGAGTTTTTTTATTATAATATCCACTCTTTTCTGTGGTTTGTGATTGCTCACACATCAGTGTAGTTTGCACTTTGCCTCTGAAGGTGTTTTTGTTCCAAAGGTGTAAACTCGATTGCTGTAATTTCAGGTATGAAGCTTTACGTAATTCTTGTTTTACCAGTGTAGAATATCTTCACTGTACAGCTTTTTTTTTTTTTCTAAAAGCTCTTGGAAAAAGATGATTACTGATTAATTCAGTGTAAACCAATTGTATGTCACCTTTATTTCTGTGCTTCCAAGTAAGTGCCTTTTTTTAAATTATTTTTTTTACAAAGTGAAGATCTCATTTCACTAACTCTTAAATATTACTTCTAGTGTCTTTAAACAATGAGGGGAGGGTTCAAAGTTCAATATGCTTTAATTCTATATAAAAGAACCCTAAGGCTGTTTATTGATAGTCTTTTTCTCTTTAAAGCAAGAAGTTACTGAGAAATATGAAGGTTATAGAGATGCAGTTGAGGTTCTGCCATCATGCCAAGTGGAACTGCAGTTATACCAAAAGAAGATGGAAATACAGGGAGAAAATGTGGAGAGACTGGCCAGTGTATCAGCAGAGGTTTGTATTATCCAAATTATATCCTGTTCGGCAGAATTTGATGTCTAAGCAATGTTCCCCTCTTTGCTCTTCACTGTAAAGAATGGCATTTTTAAGTTTCCAAATTCTGTCTTAAAAATGTCAGTAAAACATTGCTGCTGCTTTGCTGGGTGGCACTAGCTAATGTACTATGCACTAGCTATTGACCACTTTGAATAGTCAAAGCCTCTGTTGCCATGGAAACCTGACCTAAAATAGTTGGAACTGTCTTGGGGTTGTTGGTAGGAAATGATGGGAAAAGAAAAGTGAAATGGAGTTTCTTCTGCCTTGAGAGTGGAAACTAAGAACAAAAAATTGTTACTTCAGGAAGAGTCACATCTTAAATGCCTTTAACTTTATTAATATTACTAAGCCAGACATTCTCTGATGAAATGTCTGTCACAATGCAGTCCCTTGCTATTTGCTACTAGGTTTTGGGAGAATGCAGTTGTTAGGAGCAATTGAAAAATGGTACTGAGTCTTTTTGGGTATTTGTATAGTATGTGTTCAAATTACCCTTGGCAAAAAGCTATAGCAGAAGTCAGAGTCACTTCTGAAAGTCATGCTAAGGGATGGGGTCTTGTCCATTTGGATGTATTTATAGTCAGATAAAGACCAGTGAACTGGGAGAAGGAGTTGGCAAGCAGATCTTCAGAAAGCAGCCAGCTAGTTGTAATGCTAGCACATTTACAGGGTATGCTGTCTTCATAATTCCCCCCCCAGACAGTTTAACACGTGGCCAGAGTGTTATGAACCACATATAAATGTACCAATGTGAGGGTCCAGCCCTTGCAGATTGGCTTAAAATAATTTTAGCAAGACTGCACTTCAGAGGTGTTTTGTAAAGTAAAAGGTTTAATAAATGAGAAATATCAAACATTACAGAAAACAAAAGAAAAGCCGTGCACAGGTGTCCAAGAAAAACCTCTGACAGCCTGCTAGAAACACTCCAAAAAGCCTCTTACTGCCTTTGGGCTCCTTTCTAAATACTGAATGTTTTAGGAGAGACAATTTGGCTTGCTGCCAATAGGGAGAGGTACAGGATTTGAAGAACAGTGAAAAGGTTCAGTAGGTGCTTGTCTCCTGGTACTGAGCCAATCACTGTCAGAACTGCAAGGAAGTTTCTGGGTTCTTTACCTTACAAGAAATGCAAGGGGTGAGTCTTAAACTTTTCCCTATATGGAAAACACTTGCTGGGTGTGGGAAATGCATTCCTACACCCCCATCCCCCCCCAATTTTAATTTATTTCTCCTTAATTTATTTCTATACTTCTGTACTCTAGGGCAGAAATCTGGAGGACCAGCTCGAGAGTGCTCAGGTAGAGCTGAAGAAGGCCAAGACAGATGAAATGTCCCTGAAGAGAGCGGTCACTGCAAAGCATGAGAAGCTTGCCACAGCTGAGATCCAGCTCAAAAAGATGCGTGAAGATATTGAGCAGCACAAGTGCACTGTGCTCGAGTATGGAGGCCTTGGTGTTTCTGCCTGATGCTGCTTTATGTCTTTGTTACGTGCTGCCAAAGTTCATGTCTGCCACAAACACACAGCTTAGCAGTGAGGGGAAAATGAGCAGTGTGGGACAGCTCTCTGTGAAGACCAGCAATGCTGCAGGCAGGGAGTTGGGGTCTCAAATCAATAATTGCAATGTGACTTGACAGCAATTCTTTTATTGGAGCACTAATTTAATTTATAATGCTTATTCTTGATTCTTTTATCTTCTTAAAGAGAATGTCACATTGGGATAATTTTCCAACTTATCAGACTTCAACAAAGCCCCATTTGCCTTTCATGAATTTTTCATAATTTCCCTTGCCACTTTTGCTCATTATCAAAGATGTTCAAGACCCATGGGGAAATGGGGCTCGCATCTCAGAGGAGCATTATCCTGACATGATGCTTCTTAAACAAAAGGAAAAGTGTCATTTGATCAAAGCCTCTCAGCCCCTCTTCCTCCCTCCCATATGCTGAAGGCAGCACCAAAACTGCAGCCCTGGAAGGCCCTGGTTTCACTGTGAGCTTAGTGCTGAACTGTTAGGGAGAAAATTGATTTGAAAACAATTTTCTTGTACACAGATTGATAGGAAAGGGGATATGGAGCGTTATTGGCTGTGATGGAAGGGAGCTTCTTCCACATGGCTGAGAGAGTCAAGTGAGATTTAGCCACACTTGAGGTTTGTGTGGTGTGCAGAATGGCACTTAGTGCATTGTACCAGCTAAAGGAGATTATTTGGGAGGAAAATAGGTTGGACATTGGGAGGAATTTCTGAAGAGAAGGGGTGATTAGGCCTTGGGATGGCCTGCCTGGGGTGGTGTGGAGTCACTGCCCCTGGAGATGTTGAAGGAAAGACCAAGTGGCATGGTCAAAGTGACAAGGGGGTGTTCCTAGGTGGGACTTGATCTCAGAGGTCTTTTCCAACTAAAAAGCTACTTTTCACAGAATCATTTAATTTAGGAATGAAACCAGTATAACCTAACACTCCTTTTTGTCAAAAGTTGCTGCCAATTTCTATTTTTAATGTGTCAGGTATTTCCCTTGAGTGATAGAATTAAATGCTTTGATAAGCAAGAGGGGAAGGGAGGCAACCTTGGTTGAAGAAGAGTTCTTGCTGGTGAATAAAAGAATGTGTCCTGACTGTTGCCCTGAGGTAGGAAGGTGCCTATGGGCTCCTGCTAAGCTTGAGTTTCACTTCTTGTACCTAAGTTTTTCTAGTTTAAAAATCACATTAATTTCTGAGAAAGTAAATTCCATATATCATTGCTTCTGGAAGCTGCTGGTTTTATGCTCGCAAAATGCAAGCTTTGCTCACGGTGGGCTTCAGTTTAATCTGGAATGAGTCAAAAGGCTCAGCACTAACTT
Source organism: Illadopsis cleaveri (assembly GCA_013399915.1). Lineage (NCBI taxonomy): Eukaryota > Metazoa > Chordata > Aves > Passeriformes > Timaliidae > Illadopsis > Illadopsis cleaveri. The sequence continues at coordinate 253,288 of VXBB01009099.1, read as the reverse complement.
TTTTTTCTGTCCCCTTTAGACATTTTAACAAGGTCCAGGAGAAGAGGGGTGCTGTGTATGACAAAGTCACGGCCATTCGCAAGGAATGCAAACGGAAGAAGGACCAAATTGAGCTGCTGAAGGATGATGCTGAAGAAAAAGCAATGAAAGCCAAGGTGAAGGGTTTTTTTACCCCCCCTTCCCCCAAAGGAATCTTGTTTCATTCCTGTTGTAGTGTGGACCGTGCAGTGATCCTCTAAACAGCGTGCCCTGTGTTTTTGTGAGTGCTGCTTCTTAAGCCATGAGATACCTTTGAAATCACTTGAGTCAATCAGACCACTCACTTGACATTTGTGCTTGATGAAGATTTAACTTTGCTGATGGAATTTTTTTTTCCTTCTTTATCTTCTCTTTCCAGGAAATACACCTAATTTTAAAGGCTGTATTGGACAAGTGTCATGAATCTCTCCTTAAGGCAGTAAAGACTTCTGCAGCCTCAAGAGCAGAAAAAATTGATGAAATAAGAGAAGGGCTGTTCAGCATTCAGTCTTCTGGAAGTAGTTCTTAATCCTGTCTGCACTTGTGTTCCACTTTCATTATGTTTGTGCTCATACCTGAACTCAAGAGCTTCTGCTTTGTATGGGAGGGATAATAATTCCAGGCAAATCCAGCTTTCTCAAAAACCATGTCAGAACATGTTTAGCTTTCCAGGCTGATTCTGATGTCATAGGCTTGCTGATATGGGTAAGAAAACACTCAGTTTCTGTTGTTGCACTCAGCACCTGGTTTTACTGGTAATAATTTCAAGTCTTGCTAACACCAAACTGCTCAACACTTTAGACAGAACCCTGCATTTGTAGAAACTGTTCTGCAAACTTTGATCTGGGATCACCTGGTGCCTTGGTCTGGCTTGAATGTTCAAGATAAGTCAGTGACAGGTGATGCTCCACCACCATTATTCAGTTGAGATGAAATCCTGACAGAGCAGTAGCATCCATCTAAATGCCAAGTTACTCTCATCATGAATATTTGTAACTGTAAAGACTCAGTATCATTTTAACATCATTTCAGTTAACAGTACACTCCATCTCAATGCTTGAACTCATTCTGCCTGCTTTGTGGGGTATTGAACCCTCATCTGTGTTCAGTCTGTGTTAGGGTGCTCTTAAAAACTACACATGGATATCTTGTACCTTAACTTGTGATGGCCACAGTGTTTTTCATTATTTGGAAAAATAAAATGTTAATTTTGACACTAGTTAATATAAAGATATTTAACCCTTTTTCTCTTGGGTCTTTTCACTCACCTAGCTGACTTGGCATAACATTTCAGTTGAAAAATTTTGCTTTGTACATTTCTAGAAGTGTGTGCTATGAGCAGTCTTTTATGGTGGAAGGAGGAGGATGTAATTTAAAGCCATCTTTAAAATTTTAATTCTTCATCTCTTTACTAGCCAGCAGTGCTAGCAAGTCAGGAAGAGCAGGTGCTTGTTCCTTTTAGAGCTTCTATAGAGGCATCAGACCCTTCCAAAGTTTTGCTTTAAGCTTTTTTTTTTGGCACTGTAGCAGAATTGTTTAGGCTGGCAAAGCCCTCTAAGATGAAGTCCAGCCATTAACCCAGCACTGTCCCCTCCACCACCAAATCCTGTCCCCAAGTGCCACCACTACACTTTGAACTATTGCAGTAGCATCTCCTTATAAAGACTGGTTGGAGGCTGCATTCCACAGCCTGGATATTGCAGCAGCTCTGGGGAAAGGGATTCCCAAAAACTTCCAATAGGTACTGCAGGGGATTATTCCAATCAGCAGATCAAGATTCTTAGGCTAGAGAGATGATGCTTGTGTATCCCAGTGATGAGGAATTTGCAGGACAAAGAAAAAGCTGGTTCCTGCTCTCAGAGATTTTGCCACACCAGCTGTTGGGTAAAATAAAAGGCTGCAATTCATGAAGGAACAAAAACTGATTTCCAGGTTTTTGTATTTCCAATAGGTTCTTGTGCTCTCACAGTTGCTTATTTGTACCTAAAATACTTATAAATAAAACATAACCAAGGTTTGATTTATCTAGAGATAATTGATTCCTAGGTGTGAATTGATTCCTACTGCTGCTTGTCAAAAACTTCTGCCCACCTTGAGCCATATGGCAAGGCAGTGGGGGAGTTTAGTGGGGCCTGAAGAGCAGGGAAGGGAGAAAGGCTTTGCTGAGCAGTACAGCTCCCTTTCCCTCAAGAGGGCAGTGTTAGTCAAAATTTTCTTTTTTTCTTGTTTTTTTGGTTTGGTTTGTTTGCTAATCTTTCTGCCTTAGCTACTGTTTAAAGGTGTAGTTTAATTTTTTTTTAAATTTTTTTTTTTTTTTTTTTTTTTTATACAAAACACAAAGCTTGTAGCAAGTTTGCATTGTACTGCTTGGGCTGACCACGCTTGTTTGGAACCTGTGGAGTTGCAATAACCTGTAAGCAGGTTTTTAAATTCTGCAAGCAGAAAAAATAATAGTGGCTGAGGTGAGAAATGGGTTGATTGTGACACTTTTTTTTCAGTGTAAGGGATGGAAGGAAACCTCTGTATCACTCCTCTTTTGCCTTTACTCCAGAGCGTGGCAGGAAAGACCTTCAGAGCTCTGTCTCAAAAGTCAGATTTCCTTTAGGTTTTGGGTGAGAGGAGGTGAGCCAGGTTTGTTTTCACCTGCTGAGGCCGTGGGACGAGCTGGAAGAGGAGCTGGTGTGCTGGCCACTTGGTGGGGATGTTGGCACGGAGAGTGGCCCTGGATCCACATCCCATTCCTGCCACAGCTCTGCTGAGGAAGCCAAAGCAAAACCTGCTGAATCTTCAGCTTCAGGATAACAGCTTTTCAGCTTGACAACTCCTGTATTCTAGGACTAGCCAGGACCAGGTAAGCTGCAAGTTAAAACTTGCTGACAGGTGTTTCCATCTAAGGATTTGACCCTTGATGCTGCCGAAGTAGGAGCTGCTCTGGAGGAAGGAGATGGAGCCTGCACTTGGGAGTCTATTCCCTGCTCTTTGTGCAGGGGAATTAGCAGGGAGTGTGAAAGGCTCAAGTGTGTGTAAATCATTTTTTTTTTTTTTTTTGAGTAAAGGAATCTGGCAGATAAATGCTCCTGTGTGTTAAGGTCTCCTGTATCTAGGGCACGTTTTGGAAACATTCTCTTGATGTTTCCATCAGGCTCGTTAAAGGCAATCCGTATTACAATACAGTAAAATAAATGGCTGGAGATACCTGGGAATAAAAGCAAAGAAAACTTGGAGCCAAACATCCAAATTCTTGTTGCCTGCAAAATTCTTTTTTTCCAAAGCTAATGAAGGAATGCTGTTTCTTGAGATGCTGTAAATGGGGAAACTGTGATAAAGTCTCACTTGCAGGAGTTCCCATGTGGTTTTTCCCTGAAAAGTTTTATTAGCATGAGGCTTTTGTTCCTTTTTCCCCAGGAAGAAAAGAGAGCAAGGTGTTCAGGAGCTGACTTTCTAATGGGTAGCACATTAAACAGTCCTTACTGCAAAGGGAGAGTCTGGAGGCTGGGACAGTGATATTGAGAAAGGCAATCACTGAAAAATGTACTTGCAAAGAGAAACGGGCATTAGAGGGAAAAAAAATTACTGTTTTTGCAAGCTGCAAGTCCAACTGGGGAGGACTGGGAGAGGCCAGTGTTTGTAGAAAATGAACAAACAAAAGGAGGGAAAACCCAGGTTATGTTGGGGTTTCCATAGCAACACAATACTTTTCCTGGAAAACTCAGATGATGTGATCTAATCTATCTGCTATTTAACTCTTGCATGCAAAGCCCTCTTTCCTGACTTACCTGTCTCCTGCACAGCACAGTCCCTGCTGATGGGTGTGCTGTCACTACACCACGGTGGTCTCCATGGGGAATGATGTTCCTGAGACAAGGCTGCTCCTGTTCTGTTCCAAAGCACACAGAAAAGGAAGAGCTTATGAGGCAGAGGCAGCTTTTGTGTGAGGGAAAGACTTACCAGGTGTGCTGATCCTGGGCAGCCTCTGCCTGAGGTCTGTGGAAGACTTTCAGTGACTGTTTGGAGAGTTCATCAAAGCAGCCTGACTTAAATTTGTGCCTGCCTTAAATTTGTACCTGGTGTTCTGCCCGTTGAAAAGCCCCAGCTGTGGCGAATGGGAATCCTTGGTTTTCTTGTGGAGGAAGGCAAAAGGGTGGCAGCTGTGCCTGACAAAAAGGACAACTGAGAGAGTGGGCAGCACCACAAATGTTCATGAGATGGCTACTGGTCTCAACTATGTAGAAAGGAGTTTCTGTTTTGGTGAAAGAAGTGGAGAGAGTGGATGTGAGACCCCATCCTGGTACAGCAGACAGGATATGGGTTCTGTTCCCTGCCTTCTGAGCAGGCTTTGCAAGAGGGGCTGCCCTTGGAGGGGGGAAATGGGATGGAAGAGGCAGAATTTTCTCAGTTTCTGGGGTCCTCTGCTTGGTAAGCAGCTACAAAGAGAGGGTGGTAAGAGAAGGGAAGGATCCCAAAGGATGCTGAGTATATTGTCATAGAATCAGGGAATGGTTGGGTTGGAAGGGGTTGAAAGCTTATCTTGTTCCAACACTCCTGCCACAGGCAGGGACACCTTCCACTAGCCCAGGCTGCTCCAAATCCTATCCAGCCTGGCCTTGGACACTTCCAGGGATGGGGCAGCCACAGCTTCGTGGGCACCCTGTGCCAGGGGCTCACCACCCTCACAGGGAAGAATTTCTTCTGTCTGAAGTGTTTGTTTCAGCCTTGTTAAGGGCCTGGCAGTGGCCAACTCCTGCAATAGTCAGCAAAAGCAATATTCTGTTTAATTGGTGGGCTTTATGTTTGGGTTCTTTTTCCTCTCTGGCTGTTGTTCTGTTATTAACCTGTTACTGCTTATTGAGCCCTGAAGATTTGTGAATAGAAAACAATCATCATTACAATATTTAAAAGAAAACCAGTTCAGAGGGGTTCAAAGACCAGTAATCCAGGTATGTGCCAATAAATAGGAAGCAGTGCTTTAATGTCTCTTCACAAACCATCCCCTCTCTTCAAACATTTATTATATTTCCTCCTATTTCTCCTGGCAGCCACCTGTTCAACTTGTGACCTGTTTGTAAAAACCTGCACACCATCTATCAGAGGGATACACACACTTACAAACTTCTGTTCTGTGGGCATTGAGTAAATTATTTCTTTAAGATCATATGGCAGATCTATAATTAATTAAAGCCTCCATGATATTAGCGCAAAATAATTTAGCCTTTCTAAAAAGGTAAATGTAATTTGCCGATCTGGTATTTGGAAGAATGCTTTCCCCAAAATCAATTCCTTTAGTTCCCAGAGAATAGAAATGAGAAGCAATCTCATTTTAATTATATCTCTTTATTGCTAACAAAGGAATGATTTATGCAATTAAATTAACTGGCTAGAAAATTATTCTCAGCTGGGCTGTCCTAATTCTTTGCTTTCTGAATTGCAGGCTCTTACACTTCTCTATGTAGATTAATTTTTCTGATATGCAAACAATGCTCCTTGTGTTCATTTTTAACATTTTTTATTCACAGCTCCCCTTTTCTTAGTGTCAATGACATGAGTAATATTTGTGCACTGCTGGGCTCTGATTCAGGCCTTTTTTATGTAGAAAGATTGGGAAAAAATCTTTTCTTTTGAATCTCATTATTGCAGAGCAAGGTTTTGAAGTTTTCTTATCTATTGCTGAGAAACAGCAGCGGGAACATGGAGGGACTGCAAAGATGTCAAAGGATGCAAACTTTTGAAGGAAAACGTATCAGCACTGAGGAGACAGGTGAATTTGCAGTTGGTGTTAAGGAAGCATTTTTTTTTAATGTATTCCTCTTAAACCTCTGTCTCCTTGCAGCCAGGCAAAAAGCTGAAATACAAGGGAAAAAAAGAGAGACAGATTTATGTTGTACACAGACTCAATAGGGAACGAATTTGGGATTTTTTTTTTTCTGCCTGGGATTACCTTGCAGCGGCTGGCCAGAATGTGAGCTAGAGATATTTGGGCTGAGGGGAAAATTACCATGTAACAACACATTGTGACCATGTGCCAACACAGCCTGACATCTTCTGAATGGGGCATTGGTGTAATCTGCTGCTCTAAACCAGCAGTGAACATATTGCAGAGCACGTGTTGGCTCTGTCTGAGCTGTCCTGCCCTGTATCAGTGGAGATGTGTCAGCTGGTCAGGGTTTGCTGTGCTGGCACTCTGTGCTGCTGTCAGATGGCTTTAAACTGAGAGAAAGGAGGTTTAGAGTGGATGTTAGGAAGAAATTCTTCCCCGTGAGGGTGGGGAAACCCTGGCACAGGGTGCCCAGAGAAGCTGTGGCTGCCCCATCCCTGGCAGTGTCCAAGGCCAGGCTGGACAGGGCTTGGAGCAATCTGGGTTAGTGGAAGGTGTCCTTGCCATGAATGATCCTTCAGGTCTCTTCCAACCCAAACCAGGCTGTGATTCTCTGAAATAAAGTTAAAAACCAGAGGTTTTTTCTGGGTTGGAATGTGGTGGTTAAGGTGTGGAAAGGTCTGCACCATTGGGATTCTGAAGGCTTTTGAAATGCCAGATAGGAAGGATCAAGTTATTATCATTTGGGTGGGAGAAAGAAGCATTTTGAGCCTCTCTCCTTGGGCTGGGGCTCATCCAAAGGGAATCTTTCCTGGGCTGGATGGCTGCTGGGTGGGAGAGGAAAGGGGCAGTTGGTGCAATGCCTCTATTGACTGCAGTTGTTGTCCTTGAGGACACCACTGTAAAATCAGCATAAACTGAATTTGCTTAGCAAGTGGGATCACACTTATTTATTGGAAGAACATGTCTCAAAGAACAGTTGCCCTTGGCTCTACTGTCAAAGAGTGATTTTAAATTTTTTTTAATTAAACAAAAAATCTCCTAGTTCTGCAAATTCCCTGCACTGAGTTCAGCTCCCCTGCATGAATACCTTGGCTCATAGAGGAAATAATCCCTTGCAATGCCTCAGGAAGATACTGTGAGGTGTGAGTTTACCAGCAGTCTGCAGAGGAGGCTTTGAGTTCAATATTATCTATACAGCAGGAATGGTTAGAAATCAATAAGATGAAATTCATGACAAATGCTACCTTTAGGGAGGAAACATCTGATTAAAAAAATGAGAAACAGCTGCCTAGGCAAGCAGTACTGCAGGGAAGGGCTTGGCTTCAGAGTGAATCACAGATAAGTGAGTCAGTGATGCGCCTTTAAACAGAAATCTTGTTCCTGGAAGCATTAATAGGAGTGTCAGGAGCAAGTTGTGGGGTCGGGGGAGAGATATGACTGCTCTGTGCTGCTTGGTGAAGGCTGGCAGAATGTATCCAGCCTTGCAGCCTGCATTTCAAAAGCCAGGAATGGGGAAAGAGCTGGGAAATCATGATCTGGGGGATAAGTAATGACAAGCCTTACAGAGGGAGAAAATTAAACTTCACTTGCAGCAGGAGAGAATTAAGCTGATACCAGGAAAACCTTAACCACAGCCTTCAATTCTCACCTCTCAGCCTGCCTGGAAAAGACCTGGAACCCTCTGGATGTGCCCTTTGGCCCCCCAACTCCACCTGCTTTTACTTTTAACTCCTGTTTCCTGCTCCCGTTTCCATTCTGCTCTGGCAGCAAATTCCAGTGGGGGCTGGCACTGAGAGCTGTTTCTGGTGAGGGACAGGGGAAAGGTTTGATTTCTCAGTGCTAGAAATCCTCCAGTTCTTTTGGAACAAGCAGTGTGTGTGAGGAGCAGCATGAGCAAAAAGATGTAGTGGAAGGGAAGGAAAGATGAGGAATGAAAAGAAACTAAAATAAGAAAAAACCCCAAGAACAAACCACCACAACTGGAAAAAAAAAAAACAAAAAACCAAAAAACCCCCAAATAAACCAAACAACAGCAACAAAAAAACTCCAAACTCACAAAAACCAACCAACCAAAACAAAAAACCCCTCAGAAAACCAAAACAAACAAATAAACAAAATTAAACAAAAACCCAAATAAAACAACAACAACAACAAAAAAACCCAAACCAGAAAATGTCTCCCTTCATGAAGTTGATGGTAAGGTGATGCTTCCTTGCCATCTGGGATCAATTCCCTTCCAAAGGGCACACTGGGACCTCTAGAACAGTTTAAATGGTGGGCAGTGTAGGTTGACAGTGACAATTTCAAGGATCTGCTCTGTTACAGTCTGAATTCTGGACTCCTGTTCCATTCCTTAACAAAGGAAATAAGAATGAGTTCCCTCCACATCCTCTAATAGAAATAATCACCTCTCCATGGACCATTTCCCAGATGTGCCAGGATTTAATTTCACAGCGAGTGCTATCCCGATGAAAAGCTGCCTTTGGTAACGTGGGGAATCTCTCCTCTGCAAAGCAGATCACCATTACAGGTGCCTGTTCTCCCTGGGAGAAGATCCCTGTCCCTGTGCCTTGCCTGCTGATTTATCCTGCCAAGGCAGCTGCCTGGGAATGCCCTTCCTCTCTGGGACAAGATTTAGTGCCTCGTGAAGCTCCTGTAGATGTGCTCTCTGCAGGTGCTTTTCTTCCAGATGAGATGCTGCTGAGACAGCAGTAAAACAAAACTGGGCGGAATTTGAGAGCCTTGTGCATTTGCCCAGTTCCCTTAAAATAAGAGAAAATCACTAGAAAGCCCTATTTTGCTGTTGATTCATTCTTTGCTGTTTTGTTTTGCCCAGAGTGTTGTTTTTAAAATCTGATATCTTCTGCTCTTATTCCTGCTGAGGTTCTCACAAAGCAGGACCCAGAGAAATGGAGTTTGGAATTGCAGTATTTCAATAAAGCCAATTTTAATTTTTTTTTCTTTTGTTTCATTGTGTAACATAAAAAAAATTTAATGAACATTTTACTACAAGTTAAGCAAATAGTTAATATTTCATTTTGAATAGCATACTTTTGTTTATATTGGATTCTGGATATCAGAGTGCTGAAATCAGAGGTTAATCTGGTTCACCGCACTGAAAGAGATGCAAGTGCTGGAAAGCTTTCTGTTGACCTTGTGTCTTCATTTCTCCTGACTTTTCATTTCTACTCCTTCCCATTTCTCAGTAAATTACTGAGAGAGAGCTCCTAGCTGTGTCTTACAGGCAGCAGAAGAAATGAAGCAGTGTAAAATAGAGATAATACAGACTGAGCAGCACTGTGTGCAATTAGGCTGTATAGCTGTGCACGCCTGGGCTTTCTGTCTCATTGCATTTCAGAGAGAAAAGCTGGGGAACAACCCTGTTTCCCTGGCCTTTTAGAACCTATTTTGTTATTCTTGTCCAGATCTAGCTGGGAGCTGGGTGATCTCCTGAAAAGTCAGACTTGAGCTGCGCTGCTTCTGTGAAGATTGGTGAGGCCACTGTGCCCAAATTGGTAATAACTGCTCTGTGTGAAGATCTGCACTCAGAGACAAAAGCCAAACATCCCAGTGAAGGTGTCTGAATGTCCCCAGGCTCTCATCAGCATCTTCCAGCACACAGCTTGTCCCTCTGTCCCGGTGTCCCCTCCCTGCTGGGATGCTCTGTCCCACACACTGGTCCCAGTGTCCATCCCTTAAGGACGTCTCATCATCTCTTGGGCTTTGTTCTGCTGATC
>VXBB01009099.1:186503-235461 GCA_013399915.1 Illadopsis cleaveri | reverse complement strand
GAACTGTCACTGGTTTCTGCAGCCTGACAGAGGATCTGCAGTGCTGGACCCCTGCCACAGCATGAGTGGGATTTTCTATGGGATCCTCTGCTGCTGTGGGTGGGGAACTCTCACAGCTGTGAGCTGTGATCTGGCTTGACGTTTTGTGAAGAGTTAGAAGAGTCCTGGACATCCCAGATCTGGAGATGTGGGAGTGTGAGTTGAGACCAGCAGGAGAGGGAGAGCTGAGGATGCTGTGTTTTGAGGACTGAGGCACATCTTTTCACCTTGGTGTATTGGGAATGGTTCTGCGGGCTGGAGAGCTCAAACTGACCTGTAGTATTCGGTATCCCACTGCTGTGTCATGGAATTTCAGCTGTCCCACCACCCCCATTAATGCCCCAAGGAGCTGTTGGTGGGTTTGGAAGCTGAACCTTCCTTTTGGTTTGCCTTAGTCACACGGCTCTGTTCCAGACATTCCATGCAAGTCTCGTGTGTGTGAGAGAGTGCACATATATCTATATTCCCTCTTGGGGCATGCTGAAAACAATCCATTTAGAAACCAGGTGTCCTTGTCTCTCTTGGCATCTGGTTAAATATCAGCCAAGTAGGAAAAGGTAAATCCTAGGATGCTTTAACAACTGCCGGGGCCGTGGAGCCCTGGGCTCCATCTGATGGGATTTGAAGGTCACGGTGACTGCCCACGTGTGAAAGATGTGTCCTTATTCCCCATAGATAAAAGAGACCGAAGGGATGTGTCTGAAGGTGTCCCCAAAGCCAGCGGATCGCAGACAGCCGCGCTTCAAGGCTGCCGAGAGCAGAGGTCGCTGTTGAACTGGAAATGGAGCCCCTGCGCCTCTCCAGGGCCACCTTCCCTCTCCATTGTGTCCAGCCCCGAGATACCTCAGGCTGATGGGTGAAAATCCTCAGCCCCTTGTAGGATTCCCCGTAAAATCCCACAGGTCTGAACTTGCTGCAAGTTGCCCTGGTGAATTCACATCTTATTGCCAGCATTCCTCACTGCTTGGAAGCACCTGGGGTTTTAACTTCTCTCTGGAGAAAATGCAAATTAGAGCTTCCAGCAGGGACTGTGGATGCTTGTGCCTTTCTTCAGGAGGATGATCAGAAACCTTTGGCAAGATGGGACATCTGTGGCAGCAACAACCTAGGAAGTAAACAGGCTGTGCTTCACATCACTGCACTAATTCAGTATTCACAGCAGCCTGAGATCCAGCAGTTTGTTCTCAATTGGTTTATTATAGTCAATACTTATTATTTATAGATATGAAAGAGACAAGATCTGAGCCTTTTGATGTTGTAAATCGATACAGATCTGTTCACTCCCCGAAACTGCAGGGCCACAAATCCTCAGTTAAAACTTCAGCCTTTTGCCTAGACCAGAAAACTTAATGTGGATACCTTTGTCTTGGCAGAAGCAGGACTGCCATTAATCCCCAAATCCTACAATTCCAGCAGAAGGCACTGTTTGGCAGGCAAGATTGGCATGGTGTGGTTATTTTGGCAAATGTGGACAGCTGGGACAGTCTCATGGAGAATTACCTGTATTTGTGTGGACCCATTTAGTCCCTCTTTCCTTGGGAGCAGAACTCTGTGTTCAAAGCAGTGGGAGTGCAGGAAACACCATGGTGTCTAAATAACTTGTAATGTTACTGCAGAGAAGGTCTGAGTTAATGATCCAGTTGATTTACAAGTCAACTGCATGACAATAGAAATTAATATTCGCTGATGAGTCAAACCGAGAGACTCTGAATTATTTTTTTTCCCTCTCTAATGGCTCCATGTCAGATCTGTGTGGGAGTTCACACACCTGTGCATGGATCAGAGGGTGTCTGGGGATAAAGGAGCATTTGATGAACTTTTGGACTCTCCTGAAAAATACAGTGTAAGAAATCTTGTGTGAAACTGTCCAAGTGCTGTGCTGTTCTGAAAATGTCTTCTAGTGCCAGTGATGAATATGTGGAGAAGGAGATGCCTCATCAAATGTGGCTTTATTTAGGGGGCAAAATACAAGTAGCTGAGGCCAGATTCTGCTCTCTTTTGCTTCTGATTTATATACTACTAAACTTGCACCATTGTAAAATCAGTAAGAGAGAAGCTGTGGTTATTGGGGGAAGAAAGTGGCACTTTCATTTAAATTAGCTGATTTGTAGTTAAACATGGGCTGTTCAGTGAAAGCTGCTGGCTCTGGCATGTCCTTGGCACTTGGATGACTTTAGTCAGTCCAGCCCAGCCTGAGGAAGGAGAAAAACCCATAAAAGCAGAGATATCCAATGGGCTGTGCCTGAGGGGAGAGGTTGCATGGACAGCTTCCCATCAGCCTTGGGCCATGTGGGGAATAAGGACTTCCAGGAATTGTGGGATCAGAGCATCATTATTATTGGAAAAAGCCTCTAAGACCACATCCAACCCAGCACTAAACAACGTCCACAAGTGTTGCACCCACATGTTTCTTTAATATATTCAGGGTTAGTGATTCCATCGCTTCCCTGGGCAGCCTGTCCTAGTACCTGACCACCCTTTAGGTGAAAAAGTTTTTCCTGATATCCAACCTAAACCTCCTCAGGTGTGATCTCCTCTCCTCTTATTGTTTGTTCTTGGGAGGAGAGACCAATCCCCACCTGGCTACATCCTCCAGTCAGGGAGTTGTAGAAAGTGATAAGGTCCCCCCTGAGCCTCCTTTTCTCCAGGCTGAGCCCTCCCAGCTCCCTCAGCTGCTCCTGGTGCTCCAGACTCTTCCCCAGCTCTGGTCCCTTCTCTGGACACACTCCAGCCCCTCAATGTCCTTCTTGCAGTGAGGGGCCCAGAAAGGGACACAGCATCTGAGGTGTGTCCTCACCAGTGCCCAGCACAGGGGGACAATCCCTGCCCTGGGCCTGCTGGTCACACTATGGCTGGGACAGTCCACGTGCCCTTGGCCTTCTTGGCCACCTGGGCTTTGCCAAAACCAGCACCCCCAGGTCCTTTCCAGCCACTCTGCCTGCAGCCTGAAGCACTGCAGGGGTTGTTGAAGCAGAGGGCTGCACCATCCTTTGTCCCTCCTTGCACCGAACATCTTTTTCTCAGAGAAAACAGGGAGAGGAGCTTGTTTGAGCTCTTTGTTCTGCTGCTCAGCACCGGCAGGGACTGGATGCAAATAACTCATCAAAGAGGTGTAAGATACAGAGTTCCTGGCCCTGCTTTCTGCTCTTCAAGGCCCAGCAAGGTCTGTGACATCCCTAGGCTGTCCCTTGCCTGTGGCTTCCCTGGCAGAGCCAGTACTTAGCAAAACTCCTGTAATAGCCTTTATGCTCTTAACCCAATTTCCTTCCAAACTGCCATATGCTGTGAGCTTTGGGAGGGATTGAGAACATGAGAAGGCTGCTCTTTTAAATCCCACGGAAAGGAGGAAAAGTGGCATTCTGAGTGCCTGCAGGCAAGGAATAGAGGAACCTCAATAAGGGTTTGGGGGCAGGAAACCCTTGTGCCATCGCCAAACTGAAGCCTGCCTCCCCCAGTTTTCCTGCAGAGTTTCCTAAGCAGTTTCCTTAATCAGAGAAAATGTGAGGGAAGCCCCACTTGCTGTTTTGCTGTCACGTTGGGGATGCTCTGAGGTGCTGCTGAAACTTGTGAAGCAATGAGACCACGCAGAGGGTGATGAGCTCCAGAGAAGAACCAGATGCTGCAGAGATGGAGCTGAGCCTCCTGCTGAGTAACCACTTCCCTCCCTGCCAGTGGGAGATCTATCCCAGCTGTCAGAGAGGCTTTTGGAGGGTGCTGAGGCAGCCAGGTGCTGTCTTCTGAATCACTGCTGTGGCATGTGATTGGAGTTTGTATTTAGTTGGGGAGTTAAAGCCCTTAGATTGGACAAGGTGAGGGAAACTTCAGGTGCTGGGTCACAGGCACCCTTCTGGCAGCTACGTTGGGAAGCTGGTGATCCCAGAATTAGGCTCGGAAGGTCTACATGTGACAGGACCAACCTTTTCAGGACTTGCAGAATCGTGCTGAAACCCTCCTTTCCAGATGGTTTGGTGCCAGTGTGTGTGTGCTGTCCCTCAGTCTGGATCAGCATGTGAGGCTCTGGTGGCTGCCACATGGAGCTCAGCCCTGCCTGGGCCAGGAAAGGGAGCAGTGCCCTGTGGCCAGAATGCCTCCATATGGATGGGAAAGAAGAGTCTGTCTCCATGGCTGTGGGTGGACTTTGTGCAATGAAGCTGAAACACCAGAAGGTAGGATTTCATGTGCTTGTACAGAAGGTCTGTGCCCAGTGCATAAACAGATTAAAACTGGACCTATTTTTTCACACCTGATCTTTGATACTGGAGGTTTTGTAGCCTTGTGCAGAGGGTGTTGCATCACAGCACCAGAGTAATGAGGGAAACATACTCTGTCTCCTGCTTGGGGAGGTCTATGACTTATTCTGCATTTAGAGAGTGCCTGAGATCCTTTGTTGCATCTGTGGTTGAAGGACAAAGTGCAGTGATGGAAACAGTTCTGAGATGCAGGATCCAGAGGTCAATTAGTGAATGAGCAGGGATAAGAGAATGGAGGTTGAAAAAGAGTCAAAGATATTTACAGCCTGCATGGCCTTCTCTCTCCTGGTGCTTTATTTTTAATGGCTTGCTGCTTTTACCTCTCTTTGTTTAATGAATATATTGCTGAGTTATTGGAAGCGCAAACTGCATCCAAAAGCAGGACACTCAGGGTTTATTATATTCATATAACTCAAAACCAGCCAAATTGATTTTTTTTCTTTTTTTCTTTCCCCCTCCTCCTCCACCACCTCATTTTTAAACCTTGCAGCAGGCTCCGTGGCAGTGACAGGTGTGAGACTGACAGCACTGGAGATGAGAAGCTGTGTTTAGGTGGTGGGGAGAGCACCCCCTTTTCCTCCCCTCGTGCTTTATTCCCCTCCAGCCACCTCTCCCTGTGGCTTGGGGCAGAGGCAATCTTTGGTTTTCAGCTCCCCAGTGCTGCTGGAAGGGCTGTGGGGAGCTGGGGCTATCCCTCCCAGTGTTCCCAGCATGGCTTTGTGCCAGTGTGGTGACCTGCCCCTGTATGACCGGAGAGTGGATGTAGTGAGACATCCTTGGCCAGCACAGCATGAACTTGCAGCTCTGCAAAAGGCTGCTGGACCTGGAGCTGCTGTGGTGGCTGCAAGGAGTGAGGAGCTTGTGGGGAACAAAACATTTGAAATGGTTTCTCTGGGTGGTGTTTTTAAAAAAGCATCTCAGTGAGGCTCCAGGTCATCGCTCTGTCCAGGCAGTACGTTCTGAAGTGGCAGAATCGGGTATATTTGGTGGCTTCTGCCCTCCCTTGGGGCTGTTCTCCTGGCTGCTGGAACAGGGATGGACATGGCAGCAAAGCGTAGGACAATTTTTGGAGCCACAACAGCTGCTGGACTCTGGGACTTTGTCCCGCAATCACCCCATCTCTCTGATGGGAGTGCAGCACGCATGGGTTTCGGGGACAAGCCTGCTCTATCCTCCCGGGATGGAAAAGGGGCAGGGGAGGAAACCAGGGGCTGGGAAGATCTCTGCTCCTGGAGAGAAATAAAGGAACCCACCCTCAGTATGAAGCAGGGAGAGGTTTCCAGCTCAGCCCTGGTTAATGAGGGCATTTTGATCTACAATTGTTGACTGCAGAAAGAGCCTCCCTGATAAAGGGGGAAGGGATGTCCTAGGGGAGAGGGTCGCTGAATATGCATGGCCCCGGGTCTCTTTGTTTAGCTGATATCTGACTATATTTATTCTTCTAGATTACACATTCTGACTGCGGAACAAAGGGCTGGCAGGAGCTGCTCTCTTGTGCTTAATAATTTGAGTGAATTTACATTTCAATGCAGCCCTGTGCCACTTCCCACCCCCCGTGGAAAAAGCAGAATTTCCCTGTTGCGGGGAGGGGGGAAAAGAAACTCCCACCGCAGTGGCCAGGCTGGGAGATTTATTGCGGTTCCTCTCTGAATTTATTCCTCGCGAATCCTGCACACGTGTGCCCACCCGCCTGATGCAGAGATGTTTTCCTCCCCACTCCAGACTTGCTCAGCCAACTCTGCCTGCCCCACCTCCCTGCTGAGCACTGTGATTCATCCTCAGGTAATTAACCACCAGCAGCAGCACAGAAAGTACCTGCCTCGGCAGAAGTGTGAAAAACACATCTACACCTAACGGGAACCGGACTGAAGGTTTCCACTTGGAGTGACACCCAGGGAGCTGCAAAGTGACAAAAAGGCAGTGTTGCCAAAACTCCCCAAACACGCTGTTTTTTCTATGCAACGTCCTTTTCACTGTACTTTGGGAACAAAAGGTACAAAACCCCTGTTTGCTGAGTCAGAGTTAGTTATGGGGGCCGTGGAAGTGACAGGTTTTTCACTTGCTGCTCTGACCAGGATCCTTAGATCCCTGCCTGCAGTGAGTGGTTTGACCTGTTTGGCTCATCCCTTGCTCCTCAGCTGAATTTTCCCTGTTCTGCATCCCTGAGCTTATCTCAGAGTATGATTTGGTGTCTCTGCACAGGATACTGGTGCACACAGGCCCAGGATCCTGTGTTGGCTGCCATCCACTCCTTACTGAGTCTCAATCCTGCAGTTTAATGTTAGGAGAGCTGCATCATTTTCTCTTTCCTGCCTGATAATAACTTTGCAGGGACTTTATATGCTGATAACCTCAGCATGCTGCACTCCATTTGGGTCTCTCACCACCAGCTGCTCTGCATCAGCCCATTATAACAAATTTTGATAATAGGCACAGCTCCTCATCGCTGTTTTAGGGGACATCTCTGCTTTTCTTGATCTTCTTAAGCTGGGCTTTCGGGCCATGAGCACAGGACCTCACTCCTTGGGATTTGCATGTTGAGATGCAGCTCAATCAATATTTTCTTTTACTTGCTCTTCTGTCTAAGTCCCAGTGTCTCACATGGTGCAAAATGAGATGGACCCTCTGTGCTCTTGGGTCTGAAGAAGCAGAACACGAGGAATGTGCAGCCTCAGATGTACCTGAGCACAGCAGCAGCCTCTTCCAGAAGCTCTTTACACCTGAACTTGTGCTTTTGGGCAGCCAGGGGACAGGCACTTTTGTCTTGATTTCTTTTCTTGCCATCTTTTTCCTCTTCTTCGAGTTTGTGTGAGGACCTGTGTGTGGGAGATGGGAGTTGTTGAGCTGTGAGCTGCTCAGGGCTCCCATGTGGGAGGGAAGTCAGCTTCCAGCAGGCTCCACGTGTGTGACCAGTGGCTTTTAACACATCCATTTCAGGCCTTCATTGCAACCTGAGCTGCAAAACAACTTCGAAATGGGTTTTATAGCTGTGTTTCACCACTCCTATGTACTTGGGAATGTGTTAAGCTCTCTGTAGATGTGTGTCCCTGTACTGCCCAGACCTGAATTCCTGGCAGACAGAGAGCAAGGCAACGATCCCAACTTAGCCAGTAAGAGCTTGTGCATGTGATGCTGCTCTTCTTTCTGCTGACATTTCTAGATGTTGGTGTTCTGCAATGCAGAATGCAAGAAAAAACATTTGAGGAACATGGGCAGAACCAGGACCTTGCCCTGTGTCCTGCTCCAGCACGACAGAGGGAATTTCCTGCCCTGTGTAAATGGTGAAACAGTGTGTGATTGTCAGCAGTTGTGTCTGAAATGCCTGCTGGAGCAGGTAGCTGTGTTTATTTTAATGGCTGGGTGTATAGATTCGTTATTTCTCACTGGTTTAGCATTGTGTACATGCACAAATCTGGAACCATACATATGTATGTTCCATATCACACACACATACACAGCCCGCAACACACACCAGCACAATGCAGCACGAAACCAGGGGGCTTTTGCTTCTCTTAATTACCTAATTATATTGATTCTTACATTCTGTACATCTTGGTTTTATCTGAACTTTCCAGAAGGTGTAAGCAATACACATCTTGTCACATCCCATTTTCACACTAGCGCTGTTGCTGTATGAACCATTGCTCGAAATAAAACACGACGAGAATAGGCAGCCATCTGTCTGGGAAGCACATGCAGTCCCAGATGGCAGCTCCTCTCCTGCTTGCTGGTAGCAGAGTCCTCTGCCTGAGGAACACAGCAGAAATGTGTAACAGTTCAGCAGGGATATGTAGAACGTGCAGTCCTCCCCCGGGCTGGGGCTCAGGGCCCTCCAGCGATGGGAGGGGAGGGAAACTTGAAACTTGGAGCCCATCCCTAAGGAGGGCAGGTGTTCATCTCACAGCAACCTCTCAGTGCTCAGCTCTCTGGGAATGAGGTTCCTCATCCCGTCTGTCTCTGTGTGAATATTCCTTTGGAAGTGGGGGCCTGATGGAAAAGAGTCCACAGGACCTTGTCGGGTAAAGCTGCAGGGAGGTAAAAGCCCCTGAGCAGCTCTCTCGGGACTGTTCACACAACAAGTGACTCTGCTTGGTTTGCAGGCCACCAAGAACTGACACCTGCCAACCTCCAAGGGTCACAAAGCCAGTGTCCCTCGACCAAAGAGCTGCCCCGTGTGGTTCAGGACAAGTGACACTGCTGCCTCCCCTCAGTCAGTGCCACTAGTAAAATCACAGCACGGGAATGTCTTTCCTGCCAACAGAGGTGAATGGTGATGAAATACCTCTGCTTAGCAAAGCTTGGTCATTTCTGCTGGATCTGGTGTCCAGGGATTGCTTTCACTGATCAAAGTTAGCAGAAAACAGCCCAAGAATGTGTGAAGCACCAAGTCTGGGAGTGGCTGGGTGAGAATGCAGCTTCTTTATTCTTTGAAATTTCTGCCCCTGCATGCAGTTTTTAATCTGGCCTGAGGGAGGGATAAAGGATATCTGGGACAGGTTTCTACAGAACTGAGGAATACAGAGGAAATTATCACAAAAGGAATGACAGCCCTTGGGAGAGGCACCCAAAGCCATCAGCCTGTTGGCTGTGTCTTTCACTACAGACTTTAGAAGACCTGAGCAGTGGTCCTGTGAAACAATTAAGAATTTCCTTGTAATTTTGCTTTGCAAAATCATCTCCTTCCTGGATTCCAGTTTTCTGGAAGAAAAAGAAGAGTTGAGCAGTGGTTCTGTGGAACAATTAAGAATTTCCTTATCTTCTTATCATTTTGCTTTGCAAAATCATCTCTCTGGGTTTCAGTTTTCTGGAACGTCTTTCAAGACTGTCCCCATTCCCAGAAAATCCTTTGCACCATGTAGTGACTTTTTAACCTCGTGATACCTGTTCCCATCTGCAGTTTTTCCATGAGGAGCCCCATGGATGTGATATTTTACTGCAGGACTTGGCACGAGCCCTTTTGTACAGGGCAAAGGTGCCATGGGCAGGGCACCTTCCACCATCCCAGGTTTCTCCAAGTTCCATCCAAACTGGCCTTGAACCCTTTCAGGGTTGGGACAGCCACAGCTTCTCTGAGCAACCTGTGCCAGGGCCTCACCACCCTCACAGGGAAGAACTTCTTCCTAACATCTAATCTAAACCTAATATCTTCTTAATATCTAATCTAAATCTAATATCTTCCCACTGTCTAATCTAAACCGCTCACATGGTCAGAAGGAGACAGTGCAGGCAGGAAAGGTCCTGCTGAGATTGTGCAGAGGGTCAGATTGTTTTGGATGCAGGAGAAAAACAACTGCTTATTCCTTCCTCTCGGAAACGATTTCGCCTTGGCCCAGCTTGTGCAAAATGGAATTAGCGAGCCTTGCTGAGCACCGGGAGCTGGCGGGAGCCATCACTCAGCCAATTCATCATAATGGGAGCCTGGTATCTAATAAGCAGGTAATAAATGTGCTAAGTGTCCACCTTCAGGTTGCCTGCGTGCCTCTCCCCTGCCCAGACCCTGGGTTGCAGCTGCTGGCAAGGAGACGTCACCCTGGCTGAGGAGCAGACGATGCTGGAGCGATGCCTGTCTGGCTTTTCTCTCCTGCCACAGGCATGGCAGGGGAGCCACGAGCTCTGTAGGGCAAGGTGTGGGGCTGGGGAAGCAGGTTAAGGCAGGAAAACCTCACCCCGGGTTAATCAGGCCTGGAGGCTGCAATAGGGCTTGGCTGATCTCTGAAAAGCCAGGAAGCAGGTTGGGGTAGGGAATGGGGAGGGTTTTGCTTTGTCATGGAACGTTTTGCATCTTTGGTCGAGGTGCTAAAATTGTGATTTCTCTGGTTTTCAGTGCATGAGGTGCTGGACAAAGGGCAGCTGGAGGAAGGTGCTGAGGAAGTACAAGGGGATGTTGAATAGAGAAAGCACAGGGCAATGCTCCCACTGCCCTGAGGGAACAGCCATGAGGCAGGCTGTGGTACCAGGGAATGCTGGCATGGTTTGGGTTGGAAGGCACCTTAAGGATCACTCAGTTCCTATTCCCTGCCATGAGCAGGGATGTGTTCCACTAGACCAGGCTGTTCGCACGCCCATCCAGTCTGGCCTGGAACACTTCCAGGGATGGAGCATCCACAACTTTTCTGGGCAGCCTCCTCCAGTGCCTTATCACCCTCCGGAACACGTGGTACCAGGAGAACCTGGGCCTGGGATTGGAGTCACAGAAGCTCAAGGGAAGCCCATATCCCAGGGAATTGCCAGTGGGTGGCTTTCCTTCCTGGGGGACATGCGCCAGGAGAGGTGATCTTGGAGGAGATGATGAGTGCAGAGGAACAGGTCCTCCTCTGACCTCAGGGAAATGTGGATCCCAAGCAGCAGTAAATGGGAACACATGGAATTGCAATGGCCTTTGCTGGCATCAGGCAGGAGGGACTGGGCCAGTAGAGTGATCTCTGTGGTGGGACTGGGGACAACCCTGACTGGAGGAGATTGCAGGAAACAAGGACGTCTTTACATCCTCCAACTGAGAAGGACCTGCTGGGGCACAATCTCTGGGACCAGCACCTGGGATTGACAGCTGCCAATCATCTCTCCTTGCTGGGGATAGAATCCTATCCCTCCCCAGGGCTCAGGGGGAGGCTGCTGTCCTGTCCCTGCTGTTCCTGCCCGTGGGGCTCCGAGCGGGAGGTCAGCACCGCAGGCTCCGCTCGGCAAAGCGGGGAAGCCTGTCCCTATTTGTCACCCAGCGCCAGGGCCTTGGAGGTGAATCAGATGCACTGCATTAATAGATGTAATCATGGCAAGCCTTGGTGGTGCTGGCTGGAGCAATCTGTTTGCAGGCTGACAGTGAGCTGGCCGCCGGCAGCACGGAGAGCCAAGCAGGAGGTGCCGCCTGGGCCCGGCCGCAGCTCCGTGGGGCAGGGCCTTGAAGGCGGCTGAGCCGAGGTTCTTCCCATGAGTTTGATGCCTCAGGATTTTAGCTTTTATATTTTTCATCTGCTTGTTAATCCTGCAGCTCTTTAGTGTATAACTCTAAACTCCATACACAGTGCTAGCTACTGCTCTCCCATTTTGGTAAGACACAACAATTCCTCTCCAGGCCTGGGAATCAAGGACATCTCACTGCCTCAGGCCCCGAGAGATGGAAACAAAAGTGAGTTGGGGGGAGCAAACTTGGGGTAAATTACTTCATTACCTGGGGTAAATTACTTCATTACCTGAAGCTGTAATTGGAAGATTAACCCCCAATATGCAAACGAACCAAACCTATAAAAGTATGAAAACCCGTGACCTGTCATCCATTTTGGGTGTAGCCCCTGGGGGTGCTTTGTCTGCCCGAAATGTACCTGAAGGCCCATCAACAAATATACTCATTTTTAATTCTCTTAATTTTGTCTGGCCTCTGTTTCTAGGTAAGCCCAAAAAAGCATCAGGTTGGGCAGGTGAAATCCTGGTCTCAGGCTCGTGGGTGGCAAATCCAAGAGTGGATTGCAGCCAGGCAGATTTTGGGTTTTGGAAAACATCCCGTGCTTTCAAGGGTTTCTCTTTTCCTTGGTTATCCTTAAAGAGGTTCTGCTGCTCCTTTCAGTTTGCTGGCATCCCCCAATTTGGCATTTGTCTTCCTTGCTAATGCTGCAGTTGGTGCCAGTGCTGCTGGGGGTTTCAGACCAGCCTGGGATCAATAGGGGAGCACTTGCAAGCATCATATTAATTAAGTCTTATGTTGAGAGCCCTTGCGCTATTGATTGTAACAGTAACTTCAGCTGGAATTTGGGAAGCACTTACTTGAAGTCGAAAAAATGAGAAGAAAGCAGAATGCTGGGTGATTGCATTGACTTCATTTCCAGAGGATTACACTGTAATAATTGTGTGTGTCCAGTCTGCTTTCATTACTTGTCCCTCTAATGAAAGTACCAGGAACGCTTTCAGATTTCAATATGCGGGATTACAGGGATTGCTTGGAGCAAGCACCAGAGTGCAGTGGCCAGGAGCAATATGAGAGACTTTATCTTAATAACCGGCAGAAGATACCCACTCACCCTGCTGTCTGCCCCACTCACATCCTCTGCCTCTCTTTCCTTCCTCAAAAAAAAAAAAGAAAAAAAAGAAAAAAAAAAGGAAACAAAAATGCCAATTACTGACTGAGAACATGAATTTTTCATTGACCTCCTGTAATACCCCACAAAGCTCAGGAGCCTGGAAAGTAATGAAATGAGATTTCTTCAAAGAACGAATGAGAGATGACGACTGTCTGGACCAAAAGTGAGATGAGGGCATCGTCAAGGGCCTGACTTTGGGGTGAGGGAAGGAGAGAGCTGCTCTGGGGTCAGAAGGGATAACAAGGGGTGCAGAAGACTCATCACATATCTCTACTTTTTGTTCCAGCCCAGGGGTTCCCCTCTCTGCGAGCAAATGCTCAGATTATGGGATTGTGGGACGCCCTGAGGGGCTGGGGCAACCTTAGCATGGGGTGTGCAGCTCTGCTGTGTTTTGGTTTAGTTTTTCTTCTTTTCTGACACACAGCCTTCCACTGAAGCTCTTGGTGTGGGCCAAAGTACCCCAAATACACCCAGGCTGGGGGTGCTTTGGCTGCCAAATGTCCTGCCCTGCTGTGCAGAGCTCTTTGTGGAGGTGTCCTGAGTGCTCGGAACCCCAGGTTTGGGACCAAACCTGCTGGGATCTTGCTGTCATGTGGGCTTTCTGGGACTTCTGTTGTTTTTAATATGCTGCTTTGCAATAACCCAACAAAAGCTGCTCTCAAACTCATTTATTATTTTTTATAAAGGCTCCCCCCACTTTTTTTTTTGCTGTTGTTGTTGTTGTTGTTTTAAGATGCTGTCAAATTGCACTTCTTAAGATTCATGGTGGATCTCCTCTGCCTGACTCTATTACCCAATTTAAATACACAACAGCAAGAGGGGTTGAATGCCACTGTGTTAACATGGTGCCAGAGACCTCTGCGAGGTTGTTTGTTAAAAGCAAATTGTACCTGTTAAGGGGCTGGGAAGGGGAGCACAGCTGCTGTTAACTGCTTTACCAAATTGACTCTGACTCATTCGTTTCAAATGAAAATTGAAATGCTTTTGACTTCTTCTTTTTCTTCCTTTTTTTTTTTTTTCATCCTTCCAGTGGCAAATTTGCTTTACTTAACGCTAAGTGGGGATCATTTCTTGTGATTACTGAAAAATGCATCATAACTTTTGATTACGCTGCTATTAAGGATGCAGAATGGCAATTGCTGCTGCTCGCAGAGAGGGAGAGAGAGGGGGAACGCTGCTGGGAGAGCGGCTGTAACCCTTTGCTGTGCCGAGTGCTGCGGAGAAGGTGGAAATGCTGCTGCTTTGGGGCCCCAGGCTGGAGGGGTGGGACTTGAGGGTCGAATTTAGGTTGGGTATGAGTGGACACGAACACAGGTGACCCCGGAGGGATGCAGTGATGAGGGCTGGAGCATCGCTGAACCGCCAGTTTTCCTTTTGTAGGGGTTAATGATCCTCTCTCGAAATGAGAACACCTTGGGAAGGCTGGTTGTAGTTTGGAAGAAGGAAAAATTCGGGGGATGGAGAGGGAATGCTCCTGGCAGCAGGATCAAGGACACACGTGCCAGGGTTGTGGAGACCCTTCGGTGGGATGGGCGTTTCTGGCACGGGCTTTACAGCGGGAAAATGGGAAGAGAGGGATCGTGGAATGCTCAGGGACACTGTCCTCAGTGCTGGGGAAACTGAGGCAGGGAAGGGGAGGTGGGAGGAGGAGTTGCTTTACCTTGCACTGTGGTTTTCAGCAGCCAAGGTTTCACCTCAGGACGAGTGCCAGTGATCCTTTCTGGAGGTAATCCCTGCCTGGATGGGAAAAACCCTCCGGGCCGGTGCAGAGAGCCCCTCCCTGGCTTAGGGAAGGTGTAATCGACGTTTCCCTCCTGCTACTCAGCACAGGGGGCTGTAACCAGAGAGAGAACACCTATGGGCTGGTGCAAAGGCGTGTGCCCAACATTGCAGAGAATTTGGGTGGTTATTTGGGAGCTGAGGAAAGGAACGGGGGGCTGTTCTGCATCATAGGGCGACAGGAGCGAGGCGCGGGGTGTTGGTGGTGGTCACTTCCACACTTGCCTGTTTGCAGCCCCTTTCCACGGAGCTTCGCTGTTTATTCTGCCCGGTTTGTAGCTCTCCCAGGGCACCACCTGCCTCCTGTGGCTGTTTTAGCCCGTGTTCCCACTCTGAACTACGTTTCCCAGAGTTCCCACTCTTGGAGGGCTGTGCCGGGCAGCGCCGAGCCGCCTCTGAGGAGACGCAAGAAAGAGAAATGTCGTAAGCGGCACTTAATTAAATCATAAGCGCAGGGAGCAGCCACATCAGCTATTTAGGATAGGTTTGGAAGATGGAGCTCTCTTATGAATAAGGGAAGGCTGCTTTTTTTTTTTTTTTTTTTTTTTAACTGCAGTCTGTTGCTCTGAGGAATGCTGTGGCCAGCTGCAAACAGCTGGCTCTGTCCCTTGAAAGAGCAGGGTGGGTTGTTAGTGGCAGTGAAAGGACAGGTGAGCTCTGTGGGTCTCTGGGATGCTTGGGGGCAGTTCTCTGCCCTGGCAAGTCTTGCCTGAAAACACTGGAGAGGTGCTGCAAGGCTGGAAAAGTTAAGGATGGACAGAAGCACGTGGAATGATCAGATGCAGAGCTAGGGAGACATGTAACATCTCCTGATATTGATGAGACAGCCAGTGCCCTCTAAGGAGAATTACAATTTCTGCTTCATTTTCTTCTTCTTCTCCGTGCCCCAAACTGAGCTCGGTAGCAGAACAGATGTGGCTGGTCCACCCAGCAAAATGTGGTTACAGGAAGGGGTGTTTTCAGGCAGCACTGGCAGCTGTGTGGGTTGGATTTCTTGGCTAGAAAGCACACAGGGGATCATACTTTTGAAAATGTCAAATTTTTACCAGCTCACCACTGCCTCGCCCCCACTTGGAGGGGATGTAACCCGGTCCTTGCAGCCCACCAAGTTGGGGTTTGCTTTGTCTTGGGAGCATCTTCCTGGCTGAAGACTGTGTCTTGGCAATGTGGAAGGTGAACCAGGCTCAGCATTCCCAAAAGTACATCCATACATGCACACTTACAGATACACACACACACATATATATATGTAGATGCATGTGTATATATATAAAACACATATATATATTTTTTTTTTGCTGGCAGCTGAGATAAAAGGGATATAATGAAAATGTAAACGAAAAACTTTACAGCAGGCATGGCCTGACAGAGGGAAGATTGATATCCCGTGATGCTTTGTCTTGATGAGACAATGAAAAATAACCACCACGGCAGCTGTGTCAATATCAGACTTGGTAATGCACCACTAGCTGTGGGTTTTTATTTAATCCGCTTTGCTTTAAGATGATAACGGTTGTTACTTTTCAATGCCTGTCTGTCAGCACCCTGGCATTGCAATATTCCTCCGCAGCTTTGCGAGCGGGTTTCATTTATTTTAAAATACCATTTCACACACTGCTGACTTTTAACAGTGTTCCATGTGAGTTTGGGAGATTGAATAGTGACAGAAACAACACTTTTTATGAGAATACAGAATATTAAAAATGGGGCACAATATACAGATGGCAGTTTTCACTACAGCTTGTTTTTTTCCCCCCAACCTGCTTCTGCTACTCAGCTTCCCACTGAATGCATTTGTAGTAACACCATAAATGTCACTTTCACTGACTGCCTTTTGGCATTTTATTTAAATGGGAATTCGGCGCTCCCCACTGCCGCCGCTGCTGCATCCAGCTCCTGTTCTGCAGCACTGCCACTGTGCTCTCCTCTTGCATCCAGTGCATTTTCCATCAGCCTGCATCCAGGAGCTGCCAAAAGGGCAACAACCCCAGCTGTGGTAGAGCCACGGGGGCTGCGTGTGCACACTCCTGAGTGTCTCTGGGAGGACTGGGAAGGGCACTGAGAGCCATCCAGGAGTGGTTTCTGCTGGGTGAAATACTTTTCTCTCTCTGCTTGGCTTCTCTGAGGCTCTCATCTTGCCAGCAAAAATGCAAAACCGTGTGCTGCTGTGATGGCACTGAGAGGCAGATGATAGCTGGAGTTACTAACTCTTGGTTTTAACTCCTGGGGCTCTTTTGGCTGCTTCCTGCCTGAAAATCTGGCTGCTGGCTTCAGCTCAGTTGCTGTGGTGCTAAAGGAGCCCTGTCCCCTCCAGGTTTCCTGGGGCAAAGAACAGTAAAATCTTCCCAAAAGGTGATGCAGTCACATGGCACATCCCTCCGTGGGCCTGGCTGCTGCTGCTATAGCCATGTGGATCTCCAAAAAATCTCCAAAGCTTGGTGTATGAAGAATTGTGATGGGTGTCAGTCCTTGGCAGTCCTGATCTGTCTCCTGGAGAGAGCTGCTGCTCTGCCAATGCTTTCCTGGGGGGGCCACAAGGGCTGGAAAGCAACAGGGGAAGGGTTGAACTGAGGGCTCACTTTGATTTGCCCTCCATTTGTGTCTCAGAGTGGCTGGAGAGACCTCCTGAAGTGTCCCTCCTTGTTGGGAACAGGTAATTTTGCTGGCTTTTTGGCCCCTGAGGGCAGAGAGTGAGCTGCTCCCTGGGTGCTGTGGCTGGCCTTGCTGCACTCAGCTTTTTGGGTTATGATTCTGTAAGCACAGAAGGATCTACACCCATAGTCCTCATGCAATTCCTTCAGTGTGGGGAGGAAAAGCCTGTGCAAGCCTCATCCTTGTTTTGTTCATCATCCTTCCCACTGCCAACAGCCCTGTTGATAGTCTGTGACAACTCCCTGTCCTCCCTAACCTCCCCTCTAACCTCTGGGAGGGATAGGCTGTACTCCTGCCATCATCTTCCAATCCTAAAAGACACTAGAGTGTTTTTGGAGATGTCTGATTGCCTGGATGTCCCATTTCTTTGCATATCTTTGGAAATGTCTAAACCTCTGCACATCCGGGCTGGAATGGTTTGGGTGAGTTGTCAGGGATGATTGTGGCAGAGCCAGGAATCCTGCACCTCTGTGGACAAGGAAAACTGGTTTTGTTTCAAAATTGAAATATTGATTTTTGATTATCATGGGAAAGGAGGTAATGTTAAATTTTTTGAGGTAATTTTGAGGTGATGGCTGGTTGCAGGGGAATGTTGCCCATCCCTGGAAGTGTTTAAGACCAGTTTGGATGAGGCTCTGGGCAACGAGGTCCTAGGGGAATGTGTCCCTGGGTTGGAATGAGATGAGTTTTAAGGTGTTTTCCAACCCAAATAATTCTATGATTTTTTTGTTTCCTACCCAAGCACCCCATAGAGGTCCCTGACAACACCAAATGCTTCATCAGCTTCTTTCAGTGTTTTGGAAAATGATCAACGTGGGATTTTTGATCTCTGTAAAATGTTTTATTTGGATCTTTGAGCTGGAGGTTCACTGTACAGGTGTACAAGGACATTATATAAAATATAATGACCTCAACCAGTGTTTTTCCATCCTTCTGGTAACATTTTTGCTGTTGCAGATTGTGGTACTGCCAGGACTAAGTGCACCTGCATTCCTTGAGCCCTTCTGGGAGGCTGGAAATTTGTCCTTCTCTATTCCCCTGGGAAAAAGCTGCTATTTCTGGCTCTGCAGGTTTCAGTGGCATCAGACTCACAAGTGGTGATATTTTAATGTACATAAAGCTGTTTTCCAGTGCAGGCTGTATCCTCTCCCCTCTTGGTCCCAAGAGAGTAGTGTAGCAGGGGGTGGGAGGAGCAGAATGAGCCATTACTGAACAGGTTGACTTTCTAAAGAAAATGTGAGCTGTTTGAAAATGCTCCTACATGTGCAATGTTCCTGGCAATCCTGGGAGATGGATGAGCAGTGAGAGTGCAGGTGAGGCAGGCAGAGGCACTGCAGAAAATGCTGCTTTCTTGCCTCTGTCCCAACACAAATAATTTCCACATAAATAGCACCTGTTATTTAACACTTAAATCATCAAAGTGTCCATCAGCAAGGAGCTCTTTTGTGCTGGATGCTCCAGAAATATAAAAATGTACACACAGGGAGGCACGGAGATGGTTTATGGCTCCTGTTTTAGGGCAAGGAGGTGGTGCAGGTGACCTTTTCAGAGCCCTTAAACCCCATTATCTATTCATCACCTATTGCAACAAAGAAGAGTTGCACAAAATTTATCCCACACTTCATCAGATCTGTGTTCTGGTTTGTTAAAGTGAACTTAGGGAAGCTGAACTTTCCTCCTACTGTCTGTGTAAAAATCACTCAACTATGCTTGTGTACGTGTTGGTGTGGTGGAAGTCCATAGTAATGTTGTATTTACAGGATCCTTCAGGAAAAAAATAAGAGTGTACTTTTAGCCTGATCTTTTTTGGCTTCTTGGACATGAGGCAAGATGGATAAGAGGGAGAACTGTCCTCATTTTAAGCTCTGCATGTTTTGGCTCTGCTGTAGCATTTCCTAAAAATATTGTCTCTTTATTGTTGTTGTTTCCCAAAGCTATGGTGTTTGCCTACTGCAAATGGTTGCCAGGGTTAATTCAGTGGTTCCCAGCTCTACCTGCATGGCTGTGCCAGGGAATACTGCTGAACTCCACAATTCCACGTGTAATGTATGGCTTGCTCCTGAGGGCTAAATTCCTTAACGAGCAGAACAGATTAATTAACCTGAGGTAAAGAAAGGAGGTCCCTTCCCATCCCCCTCCTTCTGGACATTTGTTTTCTGTGGGGTTGGGCAGTGACACTTCATGTGAAGCAAATGGGGGAGTGGGCTGGGCAGGGGGTGTTGGTGGGGCTGGGTGAGTGATGGTGACATGGGACTCATGGGTCACATCTTGCTCCGCTGTGCACTGAAGGAATGTGTCTTTCCAAGGATGGATGGGATGCCCTGGAAACCCAGCTCTTTGCTCTCAGCTTGGCATTTTTTTCAGGGAAGCAGGATTTCTCAGCCAGGAGGATGAAGTGGAAGGATGCTGAGGCATCTCCCAGTTTGACCTGTCTCTGTTGGCAGGTGCAGTTTACCTGTGTGAGGTGGTTATACTGGATTCTCTGTAATGGTATTTTACAGGTACACAGAGCTTTTCCTGTTGTCCATAGACCCTGTTTCATCCCTGAGAATGCTCATTCTCCAGGAGCTGTGGCAAGTAGCAGAGAAGCTTCTCCCTTTGCAATATTTCTTTAGGTGGAAGGGGTTTTTTTAACACAGAACTATTGGTGTCACAGTGGTAGTTCAGGATTTTTGGAAGGGGGGCTCAGCTTGGCCTACTGCACCAGCTGCTGGGTTTGTGGGTCCTGAAAAGCTTCATTCAGCACTTCTGGCACCCATCTGACAAACTCCATGTCCAGCAGAACCTATCCAGGTGCACCCACTTGGTCAATTCACCATTGCTTCAAAAAGTTTGGGTTTGTGTCACCACTGAGTGGGAGGAAGGACTCACTTTCAAACCTGTGATCATCATGTCCAGGCCATGTGGGCATTGTGGCCTCTCTGTTGCACCACCTGGCCAAGCTGTGTCATTTTGGCTGAGGCAGATGCAGAGTGAGGATCTCAGGGCAGTGATTTGGGTGGAACTGGCCTCTCCAAACTTGGGATGCAGAGGGTTTCCAGGGAGAATGTCCTGTGTGATGACTCTGAGCTGCAGGGGCCAGGAGGCCAATTCAGTGTGCACAGTGGGATTCTTCCCAGCCCCCAAACTGGGACCTCTCCTGGGGTGTCTGGGCAGGAGGTGACAATTTCATCCCAAGCCTGGTGCTGCAATTGCTGATTTTCCATCTCTCCTTCACTTATACCCCTTAACTTTGCTTTGGCCACCTAGGTCCTGACCCTTGTGCAAGAGTCAGAGCTGTGAGGAGAGCAGTGGGTGGCCAGTGGGTTGGATGGGTGGGATTAACCCTGCTCCTGCATTTTCCATGCCTTTTGTCCCAGGTCCCCAGCCCTGAGGAGCTGCAGGTCACCCCCCTGAGCAAGCTGCACTGTGTGGACAAAGGCAACCTGCAAGGACTCAGAGCTCTAGCTGGGGTTAGCAGCTTTCTGTGCAGAGCACTGAATCCCACGGGGAGGTTCCAGCCTTTCCATCATCTGTTGCAATCCCGTGGTTATTATGGATAGCAATATCAGTACCTGGAAGCTCTTTGGTGGCAGTTGCTGTTTCAGAGGCTATTAAGCTTGCAGCTGAACACCTCTTTGTCTAAGCTAGCGCCTAATCTTTCACATGACAATATCTTTACAGCTAGACCCATCTGGAGCCTGAGTCAAAATCAGATTCGCTTTCACTTGAAACTGCAGATTTGGAGAATTACACCGTGTCAGCAGAGGAGGGGGGAGAGATTTTTGCTAAGAAGATGAAGGAGATATTTCCTTATCTGTGAAAGGCTACAAAATGGTGTGCTGGTTTTGGCTGGGATGGAGTTAATTTTGCTCACAGTGGCTGCTGTGGGGCTGTGTTTTGGATGTGTTGATGACACTGGGATGTTTTTGTTGTTGCTGAGCAGGGCTCACACAGATCCAAGGCCTTTGCTGCTCCTTGCAGTGCCCCATCAGTGAGGAGTCCTGGGATGCACAAGGAGCTGGGAGGGGACACAGCTGACCCCAGGTGACCCAAGGGATGTTCCATACCATGTGTTTGATGATATGAAGCTGCGGGAAGAAGGAGGAGGGGGGCATTCAGAGTGAA
Source organism: Illadopsis cleaveri (assembly GCA_013399915.1). Taxonomy (NCBI): domain Eukaryota; kingdom Metazoa; phylum Chordata; class Aves; order Passeriformes; family Timaliidae; genus Illadopsis; species Illadopsis cleaveri. The sequence goes on along the minus strand of VXBB01009099.1, from coordinate 214,565 downwards.
GTTTTTTGTCTTCCCAAAACCACATGTGATGAACCCCTGCTTTCCTGGGGATGGCTGAACACCTGCCCACCCCTGGGGAATGGATGGTGGACTCCTTGTTTTGCATGTGTGGTTTTTCTTTCCCTATTAAATTGTCTTCATCTCAACCCACAAGTTTTCTCACTTTTATCCCTTCAGTCCTCTCCTCCACCCCACAGGGGGAGGAGTGAGTGAGAGGCTGTGTGGGGCTGAGTTAAACCACGACAAATGGCAGCATTAAATCTTTGTCAGGAGATCTTAGCAAGGATAATGTCTTTCTACGTAAAAAGTCAACCCAAACAAACCAGAGATAATGGACATTTAGGTGAAAGCAAATGATCTATGATTTTTGAGCATGCAGGAATCTGGGTAATGAACTACTTGTTCAGATGTCTTCTTTTGAGTTCATTAGCTTTGTTCCACCCTCCACTTGGTATATTAATATATATTCTAAAACACTCCTTGCATTACATTCCTATCCCTGTCTTTCAAAAACTGGAACAGCTCAGTTCATAGAATCATAGAATGGTTTGGGCTGGAAGGGAACTTAAATATGATCTTGTTCCACACTCCTGCCATGGGCAGGGACACCTTCCACTATCCCAGGGTGGATAGTTGGCCCCATCCAGCCTGGCCTTAGGCACTTCCAGGGATGGGGAAGCCACAACTTCTCTGGGCACCCTGTGCCAGAGCCTCCCAACCCTCACAGGGAAGAAACACTTGAATTCTTTCTTGCTAGAGATCCGAGTTTGGATATGATGTGGAGGATGAAATAGAGGTTCACATATTCTCCATGCTGCTCACTGCAGAGCTGGGAAATTACTGAGCTGACACCTTCCGTTTGTCTCCGCATTTGCAGTGCTGTGATGCCCCTGCCAAACGGGGAGAGTTATGGATGGCAACTGCTGGGGGTTTAATCTTTGCTGCTGTGAGCTGGAGGCAGCTTTCAAAGGGCTCCAATCCTGTATTTCTGAGATTTTTACTGTTCAGGGAGGGTTGTGCTAGAGAAATACATCCTCCCAGCTGTCCTCAGACCTCCAAGTCTCTCTTTTTCTCCAAATCCTTCCCTTCCCTTCCCTTCCCTTCCTTCCCTTCCCTTCCCTTCCCTTCCCTTCCCTTCCCTTCCCTTCCCAGCAATGCCCCTGGAAGGAAAGGTCTGTGTGTCACACAGAACTGTGGGAGTGGAGAGATGGAAGACTGCAAACAATTCCTGACTGTGAATAATTCCTCCTCCCCTTTGTGTGTTCTTTTTCTAGCATATTTTCAGATATACTTTTTCTTTTCTTTTTAAGTATCCTTCCCAAATACCAAGTTTTATACTCCCACTCCATCTCTTCATCACTCATGAATCCTGTTTTTTATCACTGTATTTTTGTTGTTTATTTAAATGTATATTAACGTGAAGAATTTCTAAATGGTGTAACGCTTTTTATTTTCTTTCTGTGCCTCTATTTGTATTGGAAGACAACTTGTACAATGTGATGTGAAAATACCCTCATATTTTCTAGTTATGCTTTATCTGTCTGGCTCTGTGGTGACCCTCTGACCAAATAATATCCTCAGTCACTTAGATATCCTCATTATAACCATTAGGTTAAGTGCTGAGCAGAAAATGTATATACTGTACCTTAAGTTTGTAATCTCTGTGGCAGAGTTTAGATTGGTGCTATCTTTTTTTAATGGCCAGCAATTCAGTTTCTTGGATGAGGTAGTTAATTGGTTCTTTATTGTCTATTACCTCAGCAAAGCTTTTTTTCCTTTTGTGTTTGTGAAAACCTCTTACCCTCTATATTTAGCTTTTTTTTTTTTTTTTTTTTGAGAGGAAATAGCAGAAAAGACTACAACGTGCATGTGATTTTGCAGGGATTTTGAATTAAAAATCACTTTTCCAGTGCAATGAAAAATCCCAATGAAGCAAGACTCTGTAAATGAATCTGAAACTCCATCTGAGCTCCGAATCCTAAGCTGAGAAGAGGGGCCACTGGGGGCTATGTGGGGGAGTGAAATTTAAGGAAAATTCAACTGGAGATTTTTTCCATTTGTTGCTGGTTTCCAGGACTTCACAGCCACAGAGGTCAGAAACTTATAATTATCCTTTAGCACAATCACGATGAGTCTCATGTGTTCACCTGCCACCAGCAGCTGAAGCTGGGTTAAAAAAAAGCTCCTGAAATAATTGAAGACAATGAAATAAGAAGGATTTAGGAACATTGCATTAGGCACCTGAAATTTTATCTGTTTGAAGTGCTGTGGAACTGCTGTCTCATGGGTCTGGGCTGAGGTGCCAGCCGAGTAAGAGATGTTTGTGTGCATAGAGTAGCTGCAAAATCAGCTGTTTTTTTATTAAAAATACGAGCTGGAGAGTCACAGTGTGTACTCAGAGGTGGGTATGGTATGTTGGCTGTCTAAGAACTGAGCAAGACTTGATGTTCCTGCAGGCAGGCAGGGACACTCCAGGTGTGAGAGTGATCCCACCCCAATGTCTGAATGCCCAGCTGGGAGCTGGATGTTGCAAAAAATCCCTCTGATTTCCTTTGGGCAGCAGTGGAGGAGGGTTTCAAGTGCTGAAGTGCCCTTTTGGCTGGGAAGGTGATGCTGGGGACACTGGTTTGTTATGGGCTGCCGAGGGCAGGAAATGCCAGAGGTGCACTTTCACCTTTTGGAGTGGAGATTGTTTTCCTTCTTAATCAATTTGAGGCTCTCCTGGTCTGCTCTGAGCTCCAGCCTTGAGGAACTCATTCCTTGTGGGTCACTAATTCTGGGGAGGAGGGAGGCCTGACATCTTTCTCCTGGGAGGTGTGGTGGAAAGGTCATGTGCAAAACAGGGAGAAATATATTTGTTTCCTCTGCCAGGTACTCACTCCTGTGCTCATTTAGCACGGGTGTTTACAGATGATGAATCCAACCCTGGAAAATCTGCTCCTATATGAAGTTTTTTTGCAAAGAGATGCAACTGGTTTGGGGTTTCTGCAAACACGGGTGCCATGGTAAAAAATATACTGAGTTCTGAACAAAACTTAATCCAAGCCCTGCAAGGACTTACTTTGCTTACAATATTGGTATTGGTGCTGCAGATATAGCAAGTCCTCGTAGCTCAATGTGTTTGTCCCAGAACTTGTTAATGAATTTGTTTCAGAGGAATTTTTTTTTTACAGTGAGGGTGATAAAACCCTGGCACAGGCTGTCCAGAAAGCTGGTGGATACCCCATCCCTGAAAAGAAGGAGTTCAAGCTCAGGCTGGACAGGGCTCTGAGCAAGCTGAGGCTGTCCTTGTTCATTGCAGGACTGGGTGGCTTTTGCAGCTCCCTTCCAAACCAGACTATTCCATGCTAATAAAGTGATGGCTGAATTTGTGTGAGACAGGAAAAATCGCTGCATGGTGCAGTTTTACAGAGAAATAGTGTGGGGTGAAGCACCAGTGTGCTGGGGCAGGCTGTGGGGAGGACAGGGAGCAGCAGAAACCTCGGAAGGACCAAAGGCACTCCCAGCAGGAGCTTGCCTGGCTGTAGGAACCTCTCTGGGCATCTGCAAGCCCGGGGTGGATAAGCTGGTTTGCAGCCATCCTCAGCCCCACAGGGAGCCATGAACACTTATGTTAGCTGTGCTTACAGCACGTTATTCCTTAGCTCTGCACTTACACAGCACCACTAAGCACCTGCTAATGCTCTGGAGGATTTTTAACCATGCACAGCTTGATTAAATACAAACAGAGCCAGATATGCAGGGGAAATGTGGCTGTAGTCACACAGAACCTGTGTGCCTGATGTGGGTTTTTTGTATCCAAACAAGCTCCTGGTGATGACACCACACTTTCTACCTGGGACTGGAACAGGGTGGGACAAATGCCCGCTTGGGGCACTAAAATTTTCCTTGCTGCTTTACAGAGGTTAAATAAAAGCAAGGGATGTGTTTCCTGAGCACGGACAAGTCCCTCTGATTTACAGCCATGTGAGCAAGAGCAGAGCCACTTACATTTGGAGAGCAGTTTAGAGAAGGAGCACAACAGCAGTGAAACAGCTCTGAACTCTGCAAGGTGCTGATGAAATGCCTCCTTTGCACTCTGTCCCACTGGGATCTGCTAACTACTGTGAGAGTTGTTTGAAAATCCTTGTGGCTTTGTGGTTTAGGGTCAGGTGTATGCCAAAGGCTCACAGGGAAAAGGGGTTGTTTCATTCACTGGAAATGCCCAGATGCTGGGTCCAGTCTGTTCCTGGGCTCTGCTGGGATGGGAGGTACAGGTGAGGCTGGACTGGGAATGTTCCCCCTGGGAAGAGGCCGTCGGAATTGCACGTGGAGGCCGAGGCAAGAGGGGAGCAGTGTTCTGAGTAAATTGTCAGCAGCCTTTCTGTGTGTCCTCCCCTCGCCTCGGCTTTCTCCTCACCGACATATCAGCGATGTTTATTAAGAGATGACAAGTCTATCAGGCCTCATAAGCAGCCTTTCACAAGGAGGAGATCTTATATCCAGAGAGCATCATCAATCTTGTCTCTGCTCTGCTCTTCTGAGCAGCTGATAGCGAGCAAGGCTTCATCCTCTTCCCCCCTCCTTCCCACCCCTTCCCCTCTCCTCCCCTTCCCCAGCCCTCTGCAGCACAGCGGGAGCCAGCCGAAGAGAGATGGATTTGCATAAAGTGTTTGTGGTGAAGAGAGGGGAAGGAGCAGGAGAAACGCAGCCCCCACTGCCTGAGCTGGAGGTGGTCCAGGGATGCAGGATGATGTGCACCCCAATCTGCTGCCCAGGCAGCTGAGGGCTGCTTAATTTTGGGGGGGATTGACACTGAGCAGGGTCAGTGGGTGGGTAGAGAGCAGAAAATCCCCATCCCGAGCTGAGGCTGGTGCTGTGCAAGGTGAGGAGTGATGCTGCAGTCCAGCTGTGCCCCTCTGATGCTCCTGCCCCAGGAAGAGCCATGCAGACCTGTTGTTGCCCAGAGAAATCGTGATTGCCTTATCCCTGGAAGTGTTTAAGGCCATGCTGGATGGATCTCTGAGCAACCTGGTCTAGGGGAAGGTGTCCCTGCCCATCTAGATAATTAGATTATCTTTGAGGTCCCTTCCAAGCCAGGCCATGTTGTCATTCTGTGACTCTTTCATCTCTGCTGGGAGCTGTGGCTGTTCCCTGGAGGCAGAGGCTGCTGCAAGAGGGATTCTGAGCAGGTAGAGCAGATGTACTCTCCTTTAGCATGTGAGAGGTAGGGTCAAATCCAGAGAATAATGTACAAGAGCTCAGAAATCCCCTCTTAGAGCAGGAATCATCACTTCTGTTTCTGTTTTACAGAATTCATCCTATCTTATAAGTAACTTTTTTTTTTTTTTTTTTTTTTTTTTTTTTTTTTTTTTTTTTTTATTTTACTTTATTCCCACNTTTTTTTTTTTTTTTTTTTAATTTGCATGATCTGCACACTTGACACTCATGGTGGGCTGATGTGTTGGAAAACCACTGTTACCTTTTCTCCCTGACCAAATTAAGTTTCTAGTTGTTCCCTCCTGGCACTATAGGACACAAAATGAAAGACATGCACACCGTCAGGTTGTCAGGGCCAAAAGAGGGAGGTTTATTTCTTTACTTCGGTTTGTATAGAATTTGGACAATGACCATGGATTGGACAAATGAGGTTGACACCTCTCCAACCACACTGGTCAAACTAGAAGTTCATCAATTGTCCCTCCTCAAGAGAGGAACGATAAACAAGAAGAGCAGTTTACAATAACATTACTTTTGTTTACATGAAAATCTATGAGAAACTCCACTACAAAAATGCAAACATCAGAAGGCTGAAAAAGATCAGAGTGACACCCTCTGCCTCCATTTTCCACTTCCTTCTTTTTCCAATTCTTAAAACCCCTCTCCTCTGCTTTTACCAGAAGACCCTGACTGTTTAGGACTAAATTTTGTGTGCAGATCCAGCCCCGAACAGTAAGAATGTGCTAAGAAAAGCTGCCCATTGCCTCTTAGAAATCTTCCTCTCATGGCTCTGCTCGTGCTGGCAATGCCTTGGTCTCAGGGGAGAAGAGATGGATTTACTTTTGGGAGCTTGTTAGGTAGCATAGCAGGCAGCTTTTTCCACAAAGTTTTTTGTTCCCTGGTGTTTCCAAGAGTTTTATGGCAGAGAGAGGAGCTGAGTGACCTGTGGGGGAGTGGGTTTTAACTTGTGGCAGCTCAGAGCTGAGCCTGGATGTCCTCAGCTCCTTGTCTCCCATTGCTGGAGACAACTATAAAATCACCTTTATCAAATATATATAATCCTCCACCAAGGATTTAGGCTATCAGGCTTGCAAGTGTGGGACGAATGTTGACACATCCTCGTTAAAAATGTTGCTAAACCTTGCATATCTGATGTGCTTTCTTTTTTAAACTAAAAACTGTAGACAGATAAATATAACCAGGATGCACCTCACCAAGTTTTGCAGAGACAGACAGTTTCTGTCTGAAGATGCATCAGAAGAGCTGGCAATTTCAAGGAGTTGCCATTAAAACTTTATGATGAGAAATTGAACACAAACCTCACAGAATATTTAAAGCATTAAAACTAACCCTGTGTGAAATTTCCCACCGATCCCTTTAGGAGGAGGCAGGAGTTTATGCTCCATTTTAAGGCTCCTCAAGCACAGCCTCGACCAGGATGGCACAGGAGCTGCCTGTGTTAACAGATCCTCCTGGGACATGTGGTGGAGAGAAATATGAGCCTTTCTAGGAGGATTTTAGAGCCTGATCCCATTCCCTGGAGCTCAGTGGGAAATCTGTTACTGTGCACAGTGCTGTACCTGGAGCTCAGGCCCCAGGCTGCCCAAAGAATTTGGCTTGGATTGAAAAAGAAAAGGCTGAGGAAAGAATTGGGAAGGGGAGAGGTGGTAGAAAATGGCTCTCAACTGAGTAAAGGCCTGTCAGGAAGGAAATTATTAGCTGCATTTATTGTTTTGGTGTGAAGGGATGGTGGGAGTTGCACCAAGATCCATTTGATTCAGTCTGGTGTTTGTGATGGCTCCAGCCCTGTGTGGTTTAGTGGAAGGTGGAGGAAACTGAAGAGCAGACAGCTGCAGGGGGGACTTATTCCCATTCTTCTCTGTCTTTCAAAGGTCATTGGAAGCCCAAGGGTTTATATCCCTTCCAAAATTCTGTAGCATTATGATTAGGTGTCATTAAACTTGCTGCCTATGATGTGCCAACATTACCCTTTTGATTCATACACATTTTCCTCCTGTCCTTTTCCTCGGGAGTGGGGAGGGAACAGCCTGACACATCCTTCCTCTGCCCTGGACTCCCAGGATCCCAGGACAGGCTGTGCCAGCACTGTGAGCCCAGGTTTGCTTGCTGTGCTAAGGAGAAAACTGATGCTGCAGGTTTTGGTTTTGTGAGGTCTCTGTTTCCCCAAAGGAAGCTGCTGGTTAATAGTGGACCTTCTAGAGGCAAAGAGAGTAATTCCTGGCTTCATGGGGTGCACTAGAGCTGTCACAGCCATGCAGCATCAGTTCACTGAGAGAGGTGTGCTGCGTCCCCCACTGGTCAGTCACCCCATTGTGGCTCAGCCTGTGCCACCAGCCAGGAGAGCAGGTAGCACTGAGGGAAATCAGATATTGCAGGTTCTCCATCACCTCTGCACCTCTGTTTCGGTGTTCAAGGGGCTTCACATGCTTCATGTCCCCTCTCCTGGAGCGGATGGGCACAGGGTTTTTGTCACACCCATGCAGTGCTTGGTCACTGATGTGTTTTCCCCCCTCCTTTGCTATTGCTGACGCCTTTAAATGAGGGCAGTAGCCACTGGAGTTATTAGAGGATTTATTACTCAGATAAACATCAGCTTCAGAGGCTGTGAATTTTCAGAGGAGTAAGAAGTCAGCCATGGCGAAAAGTAGTGAACCCAGTTTCTTTGTTACAAAGCAATATACAACATTCTGATCCAATGGAAAGTTGCCACAGAGTTTATTTTGTTTTTCTAACCTATCACCTTTGCTTAATTTTGTGGCAATGTGTCTACATTGCATAAAACCCAATAGTTTTCTATCTCACATACACACATATGCTTCTATTATAACATCTAGACCTCTAAATTACTCCATAAAATCACCCCACTACACCCTAAAACTCTTCACTATCTTACCCAATACAGCTTCCTCCTCATTTAAGGCACACTCTTACTTGCAACCACAGGAACATAAGTTGATGATTTTTCTGCTTAACGTCTGTGTACTTTTATTATTACATCAATCCAAGCTTCTCCCAAGGTTGCAGATCAAACCCTTTAGTACCTGTGGGAGTCTCTATCTTCCTGTCTCCTACACTTTGCTATTCTGGACATTTGCTTCCCTGGGCTGGGCCTTTGCTGGGAAGAGGCTGAGGAGGCTGGAAGAGGTCACCTTCTGCTGTCTGGGTCTGTAGTTCATGTCCAGCCAGCAGTTTCTCCATCAAACAGGCTCGGTGGCTCAGCCTCCTTTGGACAGCAATCCATCATGGGGGGTCCCCAACCTCCCTGTGCATGCATGGCTGGGAAGATGGGCAGCAGCAGCTCGGGAGGATGGAGCTGGAATTACTCCCTTGTCCCATGAGACTGTCAGGTCAGCGAGGGTCACTGCCAGGAGAGGCCATTAGAGAAGCACATGGAGGAGACCCCAGCCAAGTTGTCTTATCCTTTGCTGCACCTGTGCTGTTGTAAATCACTTTCCTTGTCAGGAAGGTTGTCCTGGGCCAGGGGATGAGGGTCTGTGGTCCACAGGGAGACCCTGCTCTGTGTAGGCAATGTTTGAGAAGCATGGAGAAGCTGCCAGGAGACCCTGGATTTTCTGGAGGGGCAGCTCTCTTGGAGCAAAATGTCTTTTCCACTGCTTCAGAAGTTGGTACTGTGGAATCCCAGTTTTTGTCTTGCTGCCATCAGTGAGAAATAGGGAAGCAGTGAGAGTTTGCTCCCTCACTTTGATGCCATTGGGTTTTGCCTTTTTTCTTTATATGTTCTCTGTGTTCTTTGCACATGTATTTGCAGCTCTGTAGCCTATTGTATTAGTGACTTGTTTTCCCAGTTTCCATGGCCTTTCTGTAGGCAGAAAAACAAATGCCAAGGCTCCAAGCCCCAGGGGTGCAGGGCCCCTGTGCTGTCTTGGTTGTTCCTGGGAACCAAGGCTGAGAACAACTCTTCAAGACACATTTCCATGGACAAAATACAGCCAGCGCTGAGGGTGGGGCTCCAGAGAAGGGGCTTGACCTGGAGGGGAATTGCACCACTACTTGTCCTCCTAATTGGTGCTTTTTATCAATGATGCTAATTTCTTAAAACCTATAAAACTGTATTCACCCCTGGAGGGGGTGGGCTTTTGTGGACATCTTTCCATAACTGCCTCTGAAGGCCTTCAACCAAAGATCCCCTTTTATATCACCTCCTTACTAAAATTATCCCGCGTTTCATTTCCAGGCTGGGAAAAAGGCAACAACTTCTGTTAGCGCTAAAGCTGATGTTGACTCAGGAAAAAGCCCCCTTCCCAAATTGGAAATGTCACAGTGATGAACCAGCCAGCTTCATGTCTGGTTTTTTGCTTTGTTTTTGTGGACATCACTCTCTACTTACCACTCTACAACTCCCTGAAAGGTGGCTGTGCTCAGGTGGGGTTTGGTCTCTTTCTCCAGGCAGCAACTGACAGAATGAGAGGGCAACAGCCTCAAGGCATGGCAAGGGAGATTTAGGTTGGATATTAGGAAAAAGTTTTTTACAGAAAGAGTGATCAAGTACTGGAATGGTCTGCCTGGGGAGGTGGGGGAGTCACCATCCCTGGATGTGTTTAAGAAAAGACTGGATGTGGCACTTGGTGCCATGGTTTAATTGAGGTGTTAGGGCTGGGTTGGACTTGATCATCTTTAAGGTCTCTTCCAACCTAGTCATTCTGTGAATCTTTCCATAACTGCCTCTGAAGGCCTTCAACCAAAGATCCCCTTTTATATTACCTCCTTACTAAAATTATCCCGAGTTTCATTTCCAGGCTGGGATAAAGGCAACACGTTGACTCAGGAGAAAGCCCCCTTCCCGAATTAGAAATGCCACATTGATGAACCAGCCAGCTTCACGTCTGGTTTCCGCTCGGCTGCTGAGGTTTCAGGGCTCTGGCTTCAAACACGAGCATGGCTGTGGCTGTGCCATGGCTGATGGACCCCGTGGCAGCCTGTGGGATCTGTCCTCCCTCCTCCCAAACGCTGGGACTCACGTCTGAGCATGCAGAGGAGCAGCTGCAGCCTCAAGGAGAGCCCATAATGAGGCCAGGATCTCCAGCACGGGCCCTGCTTTGTGTCAGCTCTTGGAGGAGGCTGTGGGTAATTACCTCTCCTGTCTGCTCCTCGCCGGCTCCTCTGCAGGTTCAGATGCTCACTGGCAGGGAGGAGAGCGCTCGGGTACATCATTTGAAATTCTGATGGCATGTTGTCAGGTCAACATGCTGCAACATGGGAAGGGATTTTTACATCCTAAGGACTCTGGTGTCATTGCTGGCTGCGCTGCTCGCCTGGTGCTTTTTTACCTATTTGAAGGGTACCTGGAGGGTTTCCCTGCTGTGGGGCTGTAGCTGTGCTGTTTCCTCCCACCAGGCCTCTTGAGTCTGTGGTTGCCACCTCAGTTTGGTCTCATGTTTGGGATATTCTGTATTGTGCTGGATGAGCTGGAAATGGCAGCAAGGAAGACGGTTGAGAGGAAAGAAACCCAGGTTAGACATCACTATAAATTGCTATAACCCTTCCTTTAGCTGATGTTACCACCTTTACAGTGTGAAAACCTTTTTATAAGGTTCAATCAGCTGTTTTTGTGTGAGCAACATTGGCTTAGAGTTTGAATCTGTGCTTTAATTGGCCTCTGTCTACAGAGCTGGGTAATGCAACCTTCGTTGTGTAAATCTGCATCAGCTGTGAAGGGCATTTTCTGTCAACAGAGAGGAAGGTCCCCGGGGGGAGCACTTTTACCTGCCTTTGCCAGCACTGGGGAAGGACACTTGGCCACATGAACTGCATCTTGCTCTCCCCAAGGCGGCTCAGCTGCCTGGATATTTTGTACAGCCTTGCTGGAAAACAAACCTAATCAAATAGCAAGGTCTGGCCTTGCTGTGGACTGGGAGAAAAGTTTCCTTTTCTGTTCTGCTGGGCCAAGGACCAGGTGTGTGGTCCTGTCTGTCCTTCTAGCAGTTCCTGGCTGTCCCAGTATGACTTGGGCTTGGTAATGGAGTGGCACGGACCTTCTGCAGAGAAGAAAGAACCCTGGTGTAGACGGATGCAGAAGTGGCTGAAACAGAATAATATTTTAAGCTGGGGAGAGCAGGGTGGGTTTCTGCTGCCCATGAACCAAGAGCAAGTGGGTCACAAAGGGGGGAAGTGATGGGGTAAGGAGAGTGCCAACATTTCTGTGCCTGAGTGCAGGCGCTCTGCTTCTGTCTCAGTATTTTACTTCACCTGTGCCTGCCCCCTTCCCTGTGTCCATCAGCCTGTTGGTGACTGGGGGACATCTGGGGTGCACACCAGGCGTGCCAGCAGTGGAGCCAGGGTGGCAAGGGAGGCAGGTAAAAGTGTCACCAAGAGTACAATCCCAGCCCTGTCCTGGATTTGGAGCCATGCTTAGGAACGGGAGCAGGCTGGTGCCTCTGTTTGGGGTGATACTGAAACTTGATATGGAGGGCACAGCGGCTGGGATTTGGGGAGCGGCGCTGGGATTCGTCAGGGGATTTTTAAAATTTATTTTCCATTCTTGCTGCTCTCCAGGACTGTTATCCATTCGGCCAGGAGGTGGCTCTGGAGCTCGCTGCGGAGCCGGGCACAGCGTGCAGTAGCCACGGCGACGGGGAGGGAGAATTTGGGATCGTCACCAGTTGGCGATGGAAGGCAGATGGCCTTCCTTGGAGCTTCCAGACGGGATGCGTGCGTGTCCTCTGACACACACATGCAGAGGCAGCCTCGGCGCATTCCCGAACGCCCCTGACACGGCGTGCTCTGATGCAATGTTTAGGAAGTGGGGAACACGCTCCTGGTGCTGGCAACATAAGCTTGGCTCAGGCTGTCCCTTGGGAGCGGGGATGACTCCGAACGCGCCGTCACACCAGATGTAGGCTGCTCTCCAGAGCTCCAGACCTGTGGGGAGGGTTGTTGTGCGAGGCAGCCGCTCGGAGACGTGCAAAAGAGGAGCTGCCTTTGTGCTTGCCAAGGTCCCCAGGGATGGAGGGTGTGAGGGGCAAAGCAGGGAAAGCCTTGAGAGAGGTACAGAGAAGCATCGCTGCTGTCTAGGAAGATATTGGCATCCCAGGCTTTGGAGTCTGTGCCAGAACTTGTGCCTGGGACAAACAGGGCTGCCAAGGCTGAATGACTTGCTCTCTGTCATCCTTGTGCAGTGCTGTGCCCCTGAAAATTGGAAAACTCCAGGCCTTAGTGCTCCTGTGAGCACTACTCCAGGAGTAGAACAAGTGAGTTCTACTCCTGTGACTAGAACAAGAGCACAGTAGCCCAGGACTCTCTTCATGGTTTAAGCTTTGGGATGCCCTGGAAGCAGGGAATTCCTGCTCTTCTCTTAGTGCTGTGATAGGGTTCCTAGTGGTCTCCTCTGTGCTGAGGATACAGAGAGTTAGCCCTGGAAATCTAAGCAAGCCTGCACTTTTCCCCTTTAGGAACTCAGAGAGGAGCTGGAGGGACCTTTAACAGCAAAACTTGGAATTCCCATTTTGAAGAGCAGGAGGGATGGTGAAAGTCAAGTGGGACAGGGCTCTTCAAAGGACAAAGAGAAAAAACAGGCCTAGAGCTCACCTGGGCTGGAGCAGAGATGTGTTCAGTTTGTTTCATGGAAGCAGCAGGGTCTGACACAGCTTTGTCTCTATCTCCAGTGGCCCAGCAGTGCTGCTGGCAGTGCTGGCCAGGTGTTCTGTTCCCTTTCCCTCTGGTCTGAGATCAATGGAGAGCCTTGCACTGACTTTGTGGGTTTGGAGTTAAGTGCAAAATGCTTTGCAACTTCTTGCTTTTGCAACTTCTGCAGGTCAGCTTTGCCAGTTGACCTGCAGAAGTCTGTGGCAGGATCAGGGGCTGCAGCTGAACCTGAGCCTCCTCTGCAGCCAGTCCTGGGAGCCAGGACCAGCAAGCTGGCCCTGCTGTGAGGTTCTGGTCATTTGCTCTTCCTATCCTGTTTGCTGGTGAAAACTGAGGGAAGAGTAAGGGCTTTAATTCAGCTCTAGAGCCTCTGCTGGCTACTGCCTTGTGCTTTGCCAGTGCTGTGTGAAGTGGAGAAAGGTGATTATTCAGCACCACTAGTTCCAGTCTTCAGTCTGGGAGCAGACTTCTGAGGACAGACCTCAACCCCAGGTCCTTGTTTGCTAAACGAGCTGGATCTAGAATTACAGCTGATTTGCTTCTCATTGAGAGCTGTAGGGCGAGACCTTCCTCTGTGGTCTGAGATAAGCTGCAGGCATTGAACTGAGAAACCCAAACTTGTTGCCATATTTCAGGATGTGCAGCGAAGCCTGTCTGCTCTCTGCCTCTCTATGGCTTCCTGGGGAGCTGGAGAGAAAGAGGAGAGATTCCCCAGGCTCCATGTGAGGTGCAACTGTAATTCAGTCTGGGTTGCTGGACCCGGAGTCCGCTGTGGGCTGTTGAAGGAGTACGTGCTCTGCTAGGGTTAAATGCTTACATGAAATCAATACAAGTTTTATTGCCACCACGTGATGTCAGCTGGAACTCTGCCACCCGTAATAGAAGCTGTGTTAGGTCTCCCCCTTCCAAGTGCAGGACAGATATATTGGTCTAGACAACTGAAAAATAGTGGTATATTGGGAGGCTGCGTTTTCATTATGTAAATGGAGCTCTACAGGAGGATTAATTGATTATTCAGTTACTATGGATCTGTCTTGGATGTCCTGGCAAGATGAGAGAACCTGATGGAAGCTCTCCAGTGGTGCTGTGTGGTAGCACAAAGGAGCCCTTGAGCAGCCCCTGCTCCCCTGCAGGCAGTGCACAGCACGGCTGTGTTGCACTATGCTCTCCCCACAACAGGAATTGCTTCCCAGAGCAGTGTAGGTGCCCTCATGCTCCTGACTCGTGACCATATCCTGCTGCAGGCAACAAAATCTTGCAATAAATAGTCAGAACTGACCTATTTTGTGCTGTTTGGAGGGACTCACCTGTTGACCAAGTCTTGCTGGTGGCAGCTGGAGACCATGCAGAGGGCTCCTGAGGACTCTCAGTTACCTGCAGGTACACCTGCAGGTGCTGGGAGCTGTTGAGATAAATCCATTTTTGGAGACCTGCTCCTAGCTTCAATGTATTGTTTTAGCCCCAGCTCAGCAAGTGAATGATAGAGGAACAGAGGAGAAAGATCAGCTGGGGGAAGGAGGGCACCATGGTCTTGTGATAGGTACAAATACCTGTCTCATGGGCAGCTGGAGAGCTCCTTAGAGTAGATCTTAGTGGACAATGTGAAGCTCCAGGTGAATGTAGTGCTATTTAGGCATTAAGGTCAGTGTACACAGAATATTTTGGATTTTTGAATATTTTGGAGCTTGGATCAGCTGCTCATAGGAATGGCTACTGTGTTGTTGGTGCTGTTGTTCTGCTCTGGTTTCTAGGTTGTATCTGGGGCATTTTAAGAGCTGTCCTGTAAACATGCTGAGGTCTTCACTGCTGCCTGCATCTCTGGGGTGTCCAGGTGTGGGGACAGCTGTGGAGCAGCTCTGCTCCCTCCCTGTGACCCTGGAGCATTGGGGTTTTTTGTGGGTAAGCAAGCAGGGCTATCATATCTTCATAACCAGATATGTCCCTTCTGGTCAGACAAACACATTATAGCACAGGGATAATTTTCTGACTCAGAAATACCTGTACTGCCCTCCCCCACAGTGGGAAATAGACCTGCACACTCTGTTGGGTTCAGGTTGCTGCAGGAAGAAAGGACAGCTGTGGTGAGATGGATGCACTCACTTTCTGCTGTCCTGCTGTGTGGGATATAATTGCTTTAGCCTTCTCTGTTCTTCCAAAACCATTTCGATATTGCTGCCCAGATCAAATTTTGCGAAGAACATTTTAGAACAAATCTTAGCCTTTGGCCTGAAATACATCACCTGTGGAAAGTTTTACAAACAATCCTGATATTTGGAGTCTGGCTGTGGAAAACCTGTGATATTGGATAAGTGGAAATTTAGATCCTTATGAGCAAGTGCAGATACTGGAAGGGAGGGTGACGTCTCCCCAGATTTGGGTGGGGAACAAGTCTTTGGGAAATGGAAAAGTTCTACTGTTGAAAAGAAGACCTGCTTGTGCTGATGAAATAAAGAGACTTGCTTCTATTTCCATGCCTGTAAAATGGGGAAAAATTAAAATTCAGCTATGTCAGTAAGTGTAACAAACTCTTCCAGAAGTTTGCAGAGTGTCTCACAACCCTGCTGAGAACAGGGCAAGAAACTTTCTGGAGCCCCAGGTAAGGACCAGAAGAGATGAGATTCTCCTTTTTCTATAAGAAGAGAACAAACTGTGGCCAAATACCCCCTTTTTGGGGTGACAGACTTGCACGAGGCTGCTGCAGTGGTGGCTGTGAGATGGCTTTTTGCACACATGTCCCAGTGCCGTGGAGCCAGCAGAGGAGACTAATTGTTAGACTGGCAGGTCTTTAGGTCGAGGCTTCCACTGAAATTGGAATTTATGTAATTTATTTCATTTAAACTTGCTGCTCCTTTGTTCAGCACTGGCAGTGGAGAGGCAGCTCAGCTCCTGCTTTGTGTTGCTGGCACATCTCATGCAGCACGAGGCGTCTTTGCTCTTTTCCTGAAGTCACCCAGCTCCGCCGATTTAAGTGCAGAAACTTTGCAGACACGAGGCTTGTTTGCAAGGCAGACATGCATTTCCACATCCTGTCTCATGGATTCCCGAACAAAGATAGGTACAGGAAAAAAAAAAAAAAAAAAAAAGCACTAATGCTATACTAGGAGGGGGAAAGCATAATGTATTCTTCAAATGTTTGTATGTCAGCAAAACGCCTGCAAACCATTCAATAGATTAATCCTGTAGCTGGCCTAAAAGGAATGGATTTCTAGCCATAACTGAGATTGGGAAAAATTGATTTCCATGTTCTTGTTGACTGAATAAGATGAAAACAACTGCCTTGGCACTCATTACTAGGCCAAGAATTCAGATCTCTGCTGCCAAACTGCAGAGCTGGGCTGAATGCTAGAACCAGCCCAGCTCAAGAAGTGATGAAAAAAGGGCTTTTCAGAAACCAAATCTTAAATAGTCCCCATTGTGGAAATGGGATTTGCAGCAGATCATGGCTGCCAAAGCACCTGGTGGCTTTGTGTAGGTGTGTGGCTCGATGCTTTGGTCTCTCAGCCAGAACTGTGAAGGCACTTCTGGTAATCAAAAATGTGAGAATGGCTTGGTTTAGGTTGTCCATCTAGCTTTAGTGTAAAATTTCATTTCAAGAAGCATTTCAAAAGAAGAAATTTAAAATACATTTAGGTTCCATGGAAGATACTTCTAAATTTACTGGTAAGAGACTCTTAGTGAGGGGGATAATGAGCTTATGCCATGGCTGAGTTGGAAGTGCTCATTGTTTTCCCCACCTCTGACAAAAGACAGTAGAAAAGATGGGAGAAAACACTGGCTAGGACAGGAGGTGACATCTGCAGGTAGGACAGCCAGGACACACTCTCCAGACCCATCTGTGTTCCCTGTTTTTAGGGAGTCCCCAGCTGGTCATTCCCAAGGTTTTCCAGGCTGGATGAGCTGCATCCACCCAATCATCTCTTCAAATGCTTGAGACTGAGGGAGAAGATCTACACTTTGTTGTTGCATCATTTCAGGAGCCTTTTTTCCCCCCTCGGACTGGTTTCCATTGGAGAACCTGGTGCCTCACGGTCCCATCTGGGGTGCCAGAAACTGATGCCTTGGAAGGCTGATCTGCAACAGAGACTCAACAGAGACAGAGAATAAAGTAGGTATTTATTGAAAGGCCTCCAGCATCCACCCTGGGCAGGACAGGAGCCCAACCAAGGCTGCACCCAGAGTGGACCAAGAATAGTCACAAAAATGCCTGGTCGGTCACGAGATCTTACATTTTTATAAGTTTTGGTCCATTTGCGTATTGGGATTTAATTGTCCAATTACAGCTTCAGGTTATGGGGTCTCCTCCTTCTTGTTCTTCCCTTCAGTCCACCGTTGTTTGTGCTTTTGGGCCTGAAAGTTGTCCGTAGTTCTCAGCATAAAAAGGATTTGCTTTGTCTACCTACTCTGTGAAGAGAGCTTACTGGCCCTTAATGAGGCTCAGAACTACATCCCTAGGCAACACAGAATCTGCAAATATGAAAACTAAAGCTTAAGGCATCAAACCCTTGCACAAGGAGAAGAGAAGGCAAGGGACACAAAATGAATTTGAGGTCCTACAAATCCCAGCATCTCCCAGATGTTGTGTTGTGGATGAGGCTGATGCAAAAAGGTAAATCCCTGTCCTGAAATTCCCTGGGAATCACAGCAGCTTTCAACTGACTGCGAACAGATCACTTGATAACCCTCAGTCTTATTGACACAGCTCCAAAAATACGCTGCAAAGTGTAAATAAAAAACGTGTAGTATCCGCACTGGAGCAAGTAAACACCGCCTGATGTTGTCTGATATTTCACTGGCAAGGTGTCCTCGGTGATGCTCCAGCAGAATAATTTTCCGAGCGAGTGGCTCGCGTGACAGGTGGATGTGCCGAGCTCACGGAGCCGGATCTGGGAGCGGGAACACCACCACGGGTCCCTCCTGCTGGCTCCCAGCAGCTGGGCATGGAGCTGTGAGGGAGGGCCTGGCACGCTCACCCCGGGCTTGCTGACACGGGAGTGTTGCTAAAAGCTTTTCTCCTGCGTGGTGTGGGTGTATCAGCTTCCCAGGCTGGATGACACACGGATTAATAATTCATGCTGGAGGTATTGACTGGTGGGAGCTGTTATAGGACCCTTGCTGTGGGTGAAGGAGCTGCCTTCCTGCTCAGGTGCTGGGGTTATGCAGGAAAGAGTCTCCCTGTGGCAAGGTGGCTGCCAGATCCTCTCCGGAGTGGCAGCTCTGGCAGCCAAGACTGCTCCTTGTTACCCAGAGCATGCTCCCATTCTGCTTTTTGGAGTGTTGCAAAGTGGCTGGAGAAGCCAGGCTATTGAAGACCAACTTACCATAACTTGCAGGTGGGCTCTTGTGCCTGCTGGTGGCTGAAATGCTGAGTTTGAAATCGTTTTTGTGATAGGGTGTCCTCAGGATGGACTCTGCAGCTGCTCCTTGGGCACCCTGTTGTGTGCAGGCACAGCCTGCAGTCTTCCCAAGGGGATTGCAAGGCAGGAAAATGTACCTTGGCTGGCCTGACCCTGAGGGAGTAACACCCCCCTAGAAATGGATGTAATTTCCAGGAACTGGGAAACCGTGGCTTGCATAAATGTGAATTTTAAAGGATCAAGTGTCTGTGTGTGCTGCTGTGATCCTGGATGGAAGGTGCCACCCTCATGCTGTGTGTTGTACCTGTTTGGCAAAGATTTTCCTTCCTGGCCATGTGGAGACACCGGGAAGTGCCCGAGGTGACCGTAGGGCTGTACAGTAACAGTCTACAATGTCTGTAGTCATGAGTGGCAGACAGAGGAGACCAGGGATGTGTGTCCAGGAGTCCTGGGAAGCTGCTCTCAGCTCCAGCAGTCGCAGAGCTCCCTAAGATCTGCCTTTCCTCATCCCTCACCCAGGTGCCCAGGGTAACATTGCACTGACTTTCCCAAGTAAGACGTAAAACTGAGCTGATGGACTTTTTGAGAGCAAAGCTCTGTTAACAAGAGCAGGGAGGTTAACCTTGGATCCCTTCCCAAATTGAAGTGGATATAATCTCTAAATGGCTCATACCAAAATGAAATGCACTTATGAGGGAACGTGTCCCTCTCTCTCCTGTAGTGCTGCTGTGCTGAGCACAGAGGGAACAGAAACTTGTGCGTGAGTAAATTTTGTGCTGAATGTGTCAGGAACCAAACCAGGCCTCTCTTTCTGGGTGGATGCTCTGTCTTCTAAGAGATCCAACAAAATCAACCTGGAATCAAGAAACAAAATGAGCCTAGAATAGACCAAATCCTGGATCCAGTCTCTGTTTTGATGGGCTCTGGATTAGTTCTGAGCTGTGCTATCTTTCATGGGAAGACCTTACTCGTGGAACTTTCTGTGGGGCAGGGTTGTGCTGCCATCCAGCTCTGTGTGATGGACAATGCTCCAGGCTGGAACAAGACTCCAGAGGCCTTGGCTCAAAGACTGTGTTCCTCTGTCCACCCTGGTCAGGGGCTAAAGGAGCCGTGGGGAGGACTCACCCTGACTAAAAGCTGTGCACCAGCAGCCTGGGGACCAGATATGTGTCATAAGATGGAATAAGCTGGCTGTCTGCAGTAGCTGTGCAAGCACTGGCTGCTGGGCTCAGAGGACTAAGAGTTCTTCAGGCTGCAAAATGTGCAGTAGCAATGCAGGATCTTGATGTGCCTTGGTCACCCAGCAGTACTGGACCAGGTTCTGGGAAGCTTCCAGCCTCAACTTCACCAAACATGTGCTCTGGCTAACGTAAATGTTGCTTTGGAGATGCTGGGAGGTTTCTCTCCCCCCTCTTTTAAAAAGAGCATATGTTCTCACTACTAACAAGCAGGTTTGCAAAGAGTCTATTTTTAAGATGATTACAGGGTATCAGTAGCTGTTCCAGTGTCAACTGTCGGTTTTGTTTCCTTGTCGGCAGTAAACTGTTGGCAGGTTTGTGCACCAGAGGTTTACTCCTTCCCAGATGTAATTGCACAGCACGGAAATTATCACTTGCTCTGTGCATGCCTCTGCTGGTTCATCCCTCTGAGCCTGCTGTTCGCCAGCAGCTCCTCCAAGCGCTTCCCACCCGCTGAGGAGCCGTGTCGTGGCATCTCCTGCTGGCAGAAGACAAGGCCTGGCTAGATCTGAGCTGCAGACATGAGACTGAGCGTGGTGTTGTGATACCAGAGTACCCAATATTGGTGCTTCCTGCTTTGTTGGGCAGGGAAAGAGCCCAGAATCAGGTTCCTTTCCCACTAAGACAAACACAGAGATGATTTTTTGCAGGTAGTTTCCCTCACCTGCTGTATCAATTTATACCTGAAGCTCTAGCCGAGATCTTCAGAGTGGGGAACGTGGATGGATTTGTGTCTGAGTGTCTGGAGAGCTGGTGGATGTATCTGGTGCACAGCTCAGCCTTTCCCCACCTCAGATCCCTGTTTGCCTGGCAGGCAGAGCAGCAGGGCCAGACTGCACCAGGCTTTTCTCCACATGGCCATGGAGAATCTGAAGTCCTCTGATGGAATAAAGGATGTGAAGACCTTCTCCTATTCCAAAGCTGTGTTGGCTAGAGGGCAGTGGAGTGTTAACTCACACTGTCCCTTCCATCCTGCCCCCACACTGCTCAGCCAGAGGTGACTTATGGAGGAGGAAGCAAATAGGATCCTTTATTGAGAATTAAGGAAATAGCATTGTAAATACGTGCGTCCTTTTATTATTTTTTTTTCAAGAGTCTAAGTAACCCCATGATTTGTGACTGCAGCAATGCACACAGAGGTGACGAGGGAGTGCAGTGGGAAGTGTCAGCTAGTGGGAGGAGGACTCGGAAGTTCCATTCCTTACCCTGCAGGGCACATCCTGTAGGAAACAGCCACTTGAAGTACACTTACTCCTTTTCCCTTGACAGGGATTAGATGATGACGATGCCTGGGTGTGAAGTCTGCCCCATGGCCTTCAGTGCAAGTCCTTGGCACACCTCTGGCTTCAGACTCCGCCTTCCCCCCCACCCTGAAAGTTTCCAAGTGCCACCGAACTGATGGGAGAGAAACAATTGTTGTGTTTCCCGGGCTGACACCTCCTGCTGAGCATCCTTCCCTGCAGGAATGGCAGTCCTCTCGCGTTACTCTGGGGACACGCCGCCGTGGTGCTGATGGGACCAGACAGGATCCGTCACTGTGCTGATGTGTCTCCTCCACAAAAAATCCTAAATGACACCAGTGTCTGAGAGACGAGGAACAAAGGGAAAACAAATAAAATTATCTGCTCGGTTTGGTCCCCTCTGGTCATCTGTCATCCCAGTCTGGCGTGGGGATGGTGGAGGAGGACTGGGGTTTGAGGGTTCTGCTGGGGATACGAGATGGGTTTGCTTTGTTCACGTGGGACCAACAAGCCTGGCAGGCCAGAACACTGCTTCTGCTGGACTCTGTGGAGTCTGTGTCTCCGTTTTAGCTTGTTTCTGGTGTCCAGACTCCTCTGGCTGGTGCCATAACCAGACCCTTGCAGTGGGGGAAAAGGGGATGAGGCAGAGCTCGGTGTCGCTGGTGCTTCACAAGCGTCGGAAGGACCTTGCCAAGGTCATGTGAGTCTCTCTCCCTGCCTTAAGGTAAGATCATCTCTCCCTCTGTCATTGCTGTACTAACCTGTTTTTAAAGACCCTCAGGGATACAGGTTTCTCAACCTCTTCCAGGACTTTTAACAAGAATAATTGTAACAAGCATATAAAGTGTGTTGGGGTTTTTTTTGTTGTTTACTTTTCTTCCTCGCCTCAATTTTGAGCCTGTTGTTTATGTTCTGTGGTGGCTATGGCTGAGGAAACATTTTCCTTCATGTTTCCAGGAGGCTGTTTGAAAGATGCTCTCAGATCAGTGAGGACCAACTTGGATGGCTGTGCTCCTCTGCAATGCGTGTGACAGATGTGTCCCCTCTGGGCTTTCCCTCTCCAAATGGTCCATTTCTGTCTCAAAACACAGTGGCCAAAAGCTGAGCACCAGACTTATGATGAAAATCAGCCTTTAAGGTAAGAAGCTGAGATACCCTTGCTTGAACAAGATGTATTGGGAGCCTCTCTCATCTGAGGATGCTGTCATTAAACCTTCAAGGCATCATGGCCTTCTCTCTTCAGAACTGCCTGTCTTGTTCGGCAGGGAGATTTCTCCCAGATGTGTTTTCTTGTTTTAAATTGTCTGGTGGAGTTTTGCTCTCTCTTTCCACAGCTGTTATTTCCAGCCTCAGCAGTTGAAGGTACTTTAAAATTGGGTGGGTTAGTGCTTGTGAAACAGTCTAGGCTGTTCATTTTCATGGGATTTAAGAGTGACTTACTGTTCATGTCCTGAAAATTGTTTGTTTTGCCTGGAGGCCATTTTGCACAGGAACTTAAATTGTTGGCTTGACTCTCCTTTTTGTATAAGTTGTCCAAGTTGAGAATTGTGTGTTCTATAACAACCTCTTCTTGTCTGTGATAGCAGCATTTTGGGACCTGCCCTAATCAGAGTTTAGAGTGGCACCACTCCGAAATGTGCTGGAACTGCCTGATTTGGAGGGAAGAGAGGAGAGATGGCAAAGGACAGGTGCATCCAATCGAGGTAAGGATACACAGGGCAGCCAGACTAGAAATGTGCAGATTATGTAAGCACAGCTGGGCTAAAACTTTGCAAAATAATCTTTCTGGTCTTGCAGGCTGCCCTCAGGCAAATGATTTTCTGTGGACCTCACCGAGTTGTGAAAAACTCTTTGAGCAGAAGAAAACACAACTTTAATTAAACTGAGAAAACAAAACATCCAGTTCTTTAAAAATGCCTCAGCCTGACTAGCTGCAGACCTGGAAAACAGCCTTAAAAATAAGCAACCAGTAGCTCTAATTACCCTGCAAGGCCACCACCTTCTCTTCCACAGGCAGGGGAAGCAGGCTGGGAACTAAAGGTATCGGTGTGGTGACAGCAGAGCTTGTGAGGAAGCCACTGGATCTTGTCCCTGGGCAGCCACAGTTAAGAGAGAAATACATCTGCAGGCTCCAAGTCCCCTGGCTGCTGCTGGGACTGCTCGCTGGTGATGACATCTCAAATATGTTTTAATAACCAGAGGCTGTTAATAAGCGCTTGCTACTTCACCAGCTTAGATGCATCTCTTTAAATTTAAACAGGATTAGATAAGGTAGGGAGATTATTAAATACCCAAATGAACATTAAGCAGATATATTGGAGGCTTAACAACTCTGCAGCAGATTGTTAAATTGCTCTAAATATTTCCCTACTAGTCTGGGGGTATTTAATTAAAACAACCCCTCTAGTCCTGTGTAACGTGCCTAGCAGGCTTAGAAGCCCTGCACAGGGCAGGACCTTAATTGGCAGNCCCTCTAATTAGTGTGAGAAATGACGACAAAACAACTCCGAGTGTCTCCAGTGACAGGTGCACAAATAACAAGGCTGATGAAAGATTTTGCAATTAAGATTGCGCTATGAAGATTAATGGGATATTTTCATAAACTGATGTAAGATTGCCTATAACCCAGTTGCCTCCATGTAACTCCATCTCCTGCTCACCAGTGCTTCTGTGTCTCTTATTTTTCAGATTCCCTTCACCCCCACTTTTCAGGTTGCTGGGGCTTTTCATCCCCAGCACTTTTTTTCCAGGTGTCCCATATTTCCTGGCATTTCCCTTCTCTTGCTTTGGCTATTCATGTCTGAATCTTGGGTTTCTGCTCCATTTAAATTTCCTGGCTGGGATGGAAGTGGGGCTGTCCCCAGGGGCTGTCCATGTGGTGTTCCTCCATGACAGGCCATGTCCACTTCCAGTGGATCACTGGAAGGTATTTTCCAGGTTTGTTAAGGATCCAGCTGCAGAGCACACATCTGGCTCTAAAGCCACGTGTGTCCATGGTTTTCCAAGGCCCACAGGTCACATTGCCTGTGCTGCTTCCCAGCAATGCCTCCCTTGAGCATGCCAGCGATTCTATTAACCCAGATTAAATTAGTTGGACCACTGCTTGATGGGAAGCATTAAACTGGCAGGGAAGGAAACTGGGAGCTGGACCAGACACCCTTTCAAAGGTGGGGGGATTTCAAAGAGCGGGGTTTGTGCCTCTCACCCAAACCTGCCCTTTTCCCAAAGACATTTGCCTGTTGCTGCCATGGCTGTGACTCTGTTACTCCTAATTGCCTCCTGTTATTCTTGATATCTCCAAGGCACAGGGAATTTACATTTTTTAATCTAGTGAAAGCAATGATTGGACACACAGCCTCCAGTTCTGCTTTTCTTCTTCTCAACCGCTGCCATACACCAGGTTTGATGTCCAGCTCTTCAGCCTGTCCGTGCTTACTGGCTGCCCCTCCTCCCTGCCCTTGAGTTTCCTTCCTGACCTTATCCTCAGCCCTCCCAGTGGCTTTTAGCTGTGATTCTGCTGTGAGACCTCAGATGGATTTGTTAGGACAGGGGTTCAGAGGCTCTGGGCTGGATGCAAGGGGCATTAGTCGTGCCTGGCTGGAGGGGGCTCTTTCTTGCTGCTTGCTTTTTCCCTTTTTTTTCCCCATTGCTTTTTCCCATTGCACACGTAAACGATGTGTTAGAAGAGACACCTGCCCAACCTGCAGCCCTGCTCCTCCCAGGGCCCTTTCACCAGCCATGGGCCCCAAGGCTGCCCAGGACTTTCGGAGCTAGGGATGAATTCTCCCATGCACAGGAGTTTTGAAATAGTTATAGCTGGGGCTCCCAAACCAGTACAAAACCACTTCCACACTGTCCTGCTTGTTAACTCTGCTGGGGAATTGTGTAAATAAGGGCTCAGGGAAATGATGTTTGCCTCCTGATTCCAAGGTTCTCCTCTGTGTTTCCCCATGCCTCTATCCCTAGCAAAGGGGCTGTAAAATATTGTTTCCCACCATTTGTGAGCAGTCTTTAATTGAGAGTTAGCACAGGACCAGTGGCTTGTCTCAGACACTTCTCTGTACAGAGCGATGCTGTTCACTCCAAATTCTGACACTCTTTCTGTAAGGTCCATGAAAAAACCTGGTGCAGCAAAAAGGCAGGAGGATTCCAGTCTCCTAAGAAAGAGGCATTAATTGGTGGTGACAGAAATGTAGTTTTTCCTGAGAATGGTATGTGCCTGACAGTATTCCACTCACCAAAGCAAACAAGCAGAAATTAGGGCTTTCTGTCTCTTGTCCATGAGCCTTTTTGACTTGATATCTCCTTGTCTCTCCTCCTTTTAATTGCTCAGCTGTTGTCCTATTAGTGTCAGCGCTTGGCGGGCGCAGGGGTTAGAGCTGAGATGCTCTGGCTGGTGCTCTGCGAGGTGTCAGCCTGGATAAATACGCTGCTTCTTTCTGTTCTCTCAGATCCCCTTTCTTGCTCCCTCCTTACCTTTCAGATGCTGGAAAAAGCCAGGGAATGTTAGTGCAGGCTGTAGGTGTAGCCTTGCCTCCCAGGTCCTTGGCTTGCTGGTACTTGCAGCCCTGCTCCGTGACTCTTGGCTGGGTCGACTGCAGAGCTGAGATTATGCTGGAAGCCAGCATCAGGTTTCTGCAGTGAGGTGATACTTCTTGATTTGGGATTATCAGGATCTTGCAGACACTGAAAAATGCCTGGAAAACTCTCCTGGCAGAGGTGCTGCTGTGGTCCTGCCTTGCTGGATGGGCAGATCTGCAGCCTGATCTCTTGTGCTTTCACCTGGTGTCTGTGTGGTGGTCCCGAGTGGCTGGCAGTGAGCTGGCTGGCTGGCTCTGTGCTTTTCATTCCCTCTCGCTGTCCTGGTGACTGCACTGATGCTCAGTTCCAGCAAATTAACTTTTTGGGGGAAGTCTGCACGTTATTAGCTTCTTATCCTGGCTGCTAACACCTCCCAGGAGGCTGGTGCTGCCCAGTGATGCGCAGCTGCCTTTTGGTGGAGGTGGGGAAGTAGGGCAAGGAGGCATCAGAGGGCAGATGTACTTCCCAGGTTGCTGCTGCAGTCTGCTGGGATGTGCTGCACACGAGATTGTCCTTGGAAAACTCTTCTTGCCAAAAGCAGCACAAAAATGCTTTCTTGCTTCCTGGAAGAAGCACGGACGGTGCCAAACCCAGCCTGCCGAGGAGCAAGGCCCATTGCCCTGGTGGCCTGTGGTTCTGCTGTGACCTCTGTGGCTGCCTCCCTCCCTCCCTCCCTCTTTGCCCTGGAGAACTCAGAGCAGTGCCTGGCTGACCCTCCCTGCTCTGTTGGGAGCTGGGGACAATCCAAATAGATGTGCCCTGACCCAAATGGCCCCTGCAATTAGTGCCAAGCAGGTCTGAGACTGGAGGGCAGGGGCAGTGAGATGTGTCGAGATGCAGCAGCAGAGCTTCAGGGACCCCTTTGCTCATCCCACAGCCTGGATGAGCCAGAGATCCCAAGGAATAAGCAGGATGCAGCTCTGCCTTGAGAGATGCTTTGAAACAAGCAAACACGTGGGCGGGAAGGGAATTTGTGTTGCAGGGCGGATTTAATGCCTGGTATTTTATAACCTGAGTGCCTTTCACCGACACGGTTTTACTATCCCCTCCCATCCTAATAGCTATTTTATAAATATTATTATGAGGAAGTCTTGGTGGTAATGCTAAAGGGAAGCTGGGCTTTGTTTTATCTGAATAGCTCCTGCTTCCAGCTTGGGATAAGGGCTGTAACACTGCAGAATGAAGCTGGGCTGGAACAAAAGGAAATCTATTCATTAACTTAAATCGTAGTAATTTTAGCATGACCCAAGAGGAGCCTGGTGAATCTAACCCTCTATTTTCCCACATCCTTCCTAGCAAGTGCCTTTCTTTCTCACTGAGGTTTGAGAGCTGACTCACTTCCAGACTGGAGTGAAATCTGGGGTGGATATTTTTTTTCTCTTTAAGATTAGAGTCAATGCTGCTACAACAATTACAGTGGAAAGAGAAATGATTGCCATTGTTGATTTTAATGCATGAAAGCTAATTTTAAGTTGTCCACTTACCAACTTCATAGTCGCTGGATTTATTTTTCTTTTTGTTGTTATGCACTGACATGGATTTCTGTAAATGGTGCTGCCCATCTAGGGGGTAGGAGTCACAGCTGAGACTTTGACTGCTTGATCCCTTATCACGTTAGTGACTCTTTTCTAGGGCTGTAGCTCTGCTTTTTTTAGGACTTGATAATTTGTGGTGGGGGTGAGAGGTCAAACCAAGACCTAAGGGAAGAGAGGTGTAGGTGTCTGTTTGGGGCAGACTGAAAGGGTCCTGCTGGTGCCAAGGCCGGTGAGGAGTCCTAGTCCCTGGCCTCCTGCAGCGTGATCAGGGTTGCAAAGAGACCTGGACCTTTCCATGGGCCAAAGCCAGAGCTCCACTTCCCTTAGCAAGTTTTTATTGTTGGATGCCAGTTTTATTTTTTAAATTTTTCATTTCAGATTCAGCTACAGTTGTGAAAATGAGCAGAATCCAGAGCAAAAGGAGGGAGTTTCAGGGGGCAGAGGGCTAGAGCGTTGGGGATGCAGGATGTCACAGGTATCTCTGCTTTCTCTCAGTTCCTCAGTCTGTAAAATGGGGGCAAGGAGGTTGATAACTTACATAAGAGCTACTGGCACACAGCATTTTGTTAAAGGCTCCCAGAAAACCTTCTGGATGGCACAGCACAATGGGAGCACAGACAGCCTCATCACTCAGACAGCAAACTCCTACATGTGAGAACGCGAGCCGGGCGTTTGACGTAGCTGCTACCCAAATGCCAGCAGGTGACGAGCAGATGGGGCTGCCGGGCGCTTGTCTGAGGTCTGCCTGAGCAGAAGGTGGAGGGGGAGTGGAGATCTGAGTGCTGGGGCTTTTTTTTTTTTTTTTTTTTCCCTTTTTCCAACCCCTTGTGTGTGTTGTCAAAAACTGCCACGTGGTTCTCACCAAGGATGTAAAAATAGAAGCCGTTGGCTTGCGCGGGGCTGCGGCGCGGCACTGCTTCATCTGGGAGCTGGGATGTCATGCTCTCCTGGCTATTTATAGGTGGCAGGCAAACCTTGGGAGAAGGATGAGAGGAGCAAAACGTGGAAAACGTTTCACATGGTGGGTTTGGGCCATGCTGGTGCCTGCTGTGAACCCTGGGTTTTCTCCTAATGGGCGCCTCCAGCAATCCTGCAAGAACCGACACGGAGAGGAGAGTCTGTCTTCAGAGGGGCTCTTCTCTCTGATCCATGGGTGTGACCTGCCTTGGGGACAATGTGGGTTTAAACACCCAGGGAAAGAGATGGAGAGATGGAGGGATGGATGGATGGATGGATGGATGGATGGATGGATGGACTGAAGGAGCTGATGAGGAGAAGTGCAAAGGACAGA
>VXBB01009099.1:162274-186497 GCA_013399915.1 Illadopsis cleaveri | reverse complement strand
AAGTAAAAACAGAGACTGAAAACACCTTTCCCCCACCCTATATGCTTAGCGTAATGTCACGTGGTCTGGAACATCCCTTAGGTCACCTGGGGTCACTTGTCCTGGCTCTGTCTCCTCCCAGCCTCCCATGCACCCCCCAGCCCCCTCACCATGTAAATGGTGGCCACATAAAAAGCAGAAACAGCCTCAGTTCTGTGTGAGCCCTGCCCAGCCACAACGAAAACACCTCTGTGTTCAGCACAGATCCAAAACACAGCCCTGCAGC
Organism: Illadopsis cleaveri; assembly: GCA_013399915.1. Taxonomy (NCBI): domain Eukaryota; kingdom Metazoa; phylum Chordata; class Aves; order Passeriformes; family Timaliidae; genus Illadopsis; species Illadopsis cleaveri. The sequence continues at coordinate 186,232 of VXBB01009099.1, read as the reverse complement.
AGCCAGGGTGAAACAAAAACTCTAGCCCAGCTGAAAGCAGCACAATGCTGAAATCTGGTTCCCACCATGGATCTCTCTTGTTGCTTCACCCTGCTCAGCTCTGATGCAGGAGAGACCAAGGCAAGAGGCTGAGCCTGACAATCCAAACTCCCTCCTGCCTGCAAACGTGGAGAAACACCTTGTGCTTTCCTGGGAAGGCATCCCTACCCATTTAGGGCTGGGAGCGAAAACCAGGATCCCCTTTGGACTTCCTGAAAGGACTGTCCCCCTCTGTCCCTTTCTCTGTGACAGTTTGTGAGCCTTTAAGGATGAGATGCTCACAGGTCCCCAGTGCTGGCATGGATGTGGTGGAGACAGGGGCCACCACACCTGGTGGTGCCTGGGAATAGGAGGCAAACAATTACAGCTGAAGGGGTCGTATAGCATTGTAATCCCGAAAAGAAACATTATGATTCATCATTCCTGATGTAATGTCATCTGTTTAATAAAGCTGTAACTCACTCTGGGCTCATTTTTAATGGGGCTATTTAGGTAATGGCGTTGGGTTTTCTCCTTCCCAACCTCCTCCCACTCCCATACTAAGTAGGATTTGGACCAAGCACTTGGAAAGAGATATTGTAGCCGAAGACCTTTTTTTTTATATTTACAATATCTTTCAGGCCATAGCTGAACCGGGGTATTATTTATGTCAAATCACTACTTACCCTGAAATATGGGGAGAAGGAAAGCCAACAGCTGGATATGGTAATGAGTAAATAAACCATGTGTCTCTTTAATGATAGGGACATGAATTTGTGCCGCATGGGGAAACGGCCGGCGATAAGATGTCTTTGACTGGGGCTGACCACAGAGCAAGGGCACCCCAAAATTTATGTGGCTGGAGGGCTCCCTTGGCAGCTTGCTGGGAAGAGCGATGGTCTGATGGTGTGGGGTTGGCTTCCCTGCCTGTTCTCTGTGAGGGTGTTGTCCACACACAGGCAGCATTTGCTGCCTCCAGCCTGGTGTGATTCTTCCCATGAAAACCTGGATTTGGTTTCTGTGGATGTCTTGGAAACCCAGAATTCTTAAAAATCCAGAAAGGTCATTTTAGGGAGAAGTGGTGGGAGGGGGAGTGGCTGTGATTCCAGCCCAGAGGGAGAGGCTGTAACTGTTCTTGTGGTCTGGGTTTTTTTCCGGGTGATTTTCTCTGTGTGTGTGTGGAGAGAAGCAGATCTGGGGATGGACATTTTGAATGCATGTTTTTTGAACACCCACAAGTGACATTAGTTGTCTGTGTCCTCACTAGAACGGAGTGGCAGGAGTCCTTCTGTCTCTGGGGATGTGCTACGAGGGCACAGCCAGAGAGTGGGTGATTGATGCAAACTGTTAAAAGAAAGGGGAGATGCCAAGGGGAATTGCCTGAGGACAGCGTTGCAGTAGGTGTGACAACACCAACCTTCTTTATGCTTTCAGTTTCCTGCACAAGGGGCAAAGAGTTGGTTTTGTTTTGTGGCAAACTGGGGTTTGTGTGGAGTTTTGGTGTGGGGTAAGGCTTCTACTACTGGTTATTCCAAAGCTGAGTTCCACACTCCTGGACATGTGCAAACTTGGCGGGACCTCTCAAGGCCAAGCATCCCCCTGTGCCGTGTGGAATGGAGACACGGGGCACAAATTCCCTGTCTCACAGAGCTGATGCTGCATGGGGTGAGCACTGAGCTTCAGCCAAGTGGGCCCATTTCTCTTGAAGTCAGTTGTGTGCCTGGTTCTCTGTGCCTGTAACAAAAAACCAGAACTGCCAAATTGGATGGACCATTTCTGGTATAGCAAACTCCTCCTGACACTGGCCAAGAGCAGATGCTTTGTGGAGTGTATGAGAGCTGGGCATTTTTGGGCAGACCCTTCCCACCATATCTACCTGGCTTTGACCTAGGGACTGTCCCAAATTAAGGAGCCAATTAATGTCAAAAGAGACTTGACTTTCTGCATGAGAGTTATGTAACCTTTTGAAATTAATGTGTTCATTGTGCATACAGTTTATTGAAAAACTAAGTCATCCTTGTCCTCTACCACAGTCCTACTGAAAAGGAACCAGAACTATAACTGGTTAGAGCTCCTTTTAAGATGCTTTAACTTGGCGTGAAAGTGCCATTAAAAATATTGCACCTTGCCACCCACAGATTGCTTAGTTGGCAACCACACATAAAGGCCAGTAGGGTTTTATTTGAGGACGTGTTGTTTTATCCATATCTTTTTGCCTAATTGAAAAAGTGAGGTCACTGGTTTTTTAAGAAGGCAGAACTTAAAATAAAAATAACCTCAAGGCCTGTACAGCTTTTGTGTCTGGCTGCACTTTGTATTTTTCCCCAGACTTTCTAGGTGGAAACTCCCTGTTGTTTATCTATCTCTCTGGTTATCATATCAGGAGCAAGAAAGGAAACAAATAAGGAAACTTGGGGGAAAAAACCACCAAACCACAACAACAACAACAAAAAAAAACACCCCAAACCCATAAGCACCTTAAAATATCCCCCACTCAAAAGCAGTTTCTACTTTTGTCCCATCCGGTGGTAATTTATGGCAGTGGAATGAGACGGATGCAGGAGCCAGCCCTCTGCTCTTTGGAGGAGCCAGGAAAGGCTGGGAAGGTGAGTCCTGTCTGGAGAAGGGTGGTTTGTGTGCTGTGGGGTCACCAGGCTTCCTGCAGGTTCCTGCACTGTTTCTTTACAGGCTGGGTATCCCATGGGACTCCTGCTGAGCTGCATCCTGTTTGGAGCATGGGATTTGATGCTCCATGGACCTGAAAGGAAGGTCACTGGGTGTCACATGAAGGTGACATTGGACTCTGGCCCAGCCTGAGGAGGTGAGCTGATATCTGGTGATGAAATGGTTAGTGAGGTATCGTATGCTGCGGCTTTGGGACAGGTCATGGATTTGATATTCCTTTCTTCTGCTTCCTTCTTCGTGCTGGTCCTCACCTACAGAATGGGGGTGATGGTTTTCATCTGCCCTTTGAAGGGTTTTAGATCTGACATGTTCAACGGCTGAGACTTTGGTAGGGGGATTATTGCAAATTTCCCTGTAGGCCTTCCAAATGTTCTTTGCTCTTGGTCTCACTCGGTGCAGCTTGGCCTGAACACCTGTGCTCGTGTCAAACACCACCTAATTCCACCCACGAGTTTGCTTTGGGCTCTTTGGGGCAGAGGCCTGGTCTTCATTACTCCAGCCCTGTGTAAGCAGCTGCTAAGGCTGAACATCTTTGGTGCAGTAAGAGGAAATTGTTTCTGCCTGCCTTTCATGTCTGTGCTATCACTTGAGAAGCCCGTGCTGCACCCTACCAGGGCTGTGCTCACATGGCTTAGAGTGGGAACTGAAACCAGCATGTGTCTCCTAAACCAAATACCAAAAATCTCATCCCATGGATGCTGTCGAGAATGTGAAATTTGTGGGTAAATCATGAAGTGGTTCACGGGGTCAGCAGAGAAGGATAAACCTGCCACTTACAGATGTTCCAGGCAATAAAAAGGGCCCGTAAAGAAAAGCCCCTTGTTGCCAGGCGAAGCCACAAGCGCAGAGTTGAGCCGAGCCTGGGGCCTCCCTCTTTCCTGGGAGGCAGGGAAGGGGTTAAGTGTGGAGCCGAGCACTCAGCTTGCTCTGTATTATGTCCAGGTGGCATGACGTGTGAACAGACGAAAGATAAAAATCACAGCGGATAAAATCACAGAGGAAATGGCTCTGTCTGAGCCCAGATCACGACGCCTTGCGCTGACCCCACAACCTGAGCTCCATCAGTCAAGTTGTCCTTCCCTTGACTTCTCACCCCATGCTCTGCTGCTGCTGCTACTCCATAAAAGAGGAGGGTGGTGGGAGGAGGGGAGAGGCGGCTCAGCCCGATGACTAAGAGGGTCTGAGGACACAGGTCAAGTTCTTTCTGCTGGAGTCTGGAAGGGAAAGCTGAGTACTCTACCAGACCCTGCTATAAAATGATCTTCCCCATAAAAGGACTGAAAAGTAACTGGGAGGCAAGTGTGGTCCTGTCCTGCCTTGGCTGGGGATGGGGGTGGTGGAGCAGAGCCAGGCTGTCCCAGAGCCACGGAGCAGTAGCAGTGTCAGGGCTTTGCTTGGGAAGGCATCAGGGCTGTGACTTGTCTGTCAGTGTGTCCTTTCCCACCCAGCTCTGCAGACAGGAGGCCAGGGAAGAGACCAAACCACCCTGGGTAAGGGTGTCATTGCTGTGCCCTTGGTGCTTGGTCACCTTCGAGAAAGTGAGAAAGTCTTTGAGGGCTTGGATCAACTCTGTGGGCATCTCTGGGGGGAATGAATCTCTTCAGTCTCCTTCATCGGAGACAGGTGGCATCGGTGACAGAAATAGTGTGCCACTGTCCCAGAGCCAGGCAGCCACAGCTGTGGGGACAGGCACTCTCCAAGCTTCCCTCTCAAAGGAGCCATGTTCGCTGCAAGGGCCGGAGGATGCTGGAATTTGCTCCCTCTGTCTGATCCAAAAGTGCCTAGTTTTGGGTAAGGCCTTCTGGGCATGCTGCATAAGACATCTGTTTTACAGGGTGTTTAGGACGGGGCTCAACTCAGGCTTCCCAAAACTGGGAAAGGCTGGGAAGTGGTTCCCAGTAGTAGCTGGCCAAGTTCCCCTGCCCTAATTATCTTCTGCAGCCCTGGGATTTGAATGTGTTACCAATGACACTGTGCTGGGGCTATAAGAAGTGGGAGGGAGGTTTTAGGTGATTAGACTGTAAATTTCTCTGTACGTTAAAAAAAAAAAAAGGTGCTTTGCCTGTGGTATAAAGATGCAGGAAACCACAGCTCTGGTGGCTTCATGCCTGTATGGAAACTTGTATTTTCAATTCATCTTTACCTAGTTTCCTGTGTATTTTAGTTTAGTTTAACCCAGCACTGTTTAATGGGAATTTTTGCACCAGAATGACCAAGCTGGTTTAGAGCTGGCACCCCCTGAGCTGCAGGTGGGCTTTGTTTGTAGAGATGCCTGCAGAGGTACTGGGGGCTGTCGCTGTCCCTGAGTTGCTGGGAACAGAGCTATGGCAAGAACGTGCTTGGGCATCAGGTGCTAGGAGGCCTCCAGGCAAAAGGGGAGTGTGGTTGAGCTTGGGTTAAGTGTCTGCTGAGTGCTGCCCTGTCTGTGTGAAAATGAGGCCCTTGGATGCTGCAGAACCCAATGCGCTGAAGTCAACAATGTAACATGATGACCCATCCCAGGGCTGGGCACACCAGTGGTGATGCCAGGGGCTCCTGGGGAAGGTGAAGGTTTAAAAATCCCACTCCTTTTTGGAGCACTGCTCCCCCGAGGCTGTGATTGTGGTGGTTGACTGCTCAGAGGAGAGTCTAGTGGCAGGGTGGGTACCTCCAGACAGAGACATGACCTGGAACAAGGAGGATGATGATGTGCCCATTAAATAGTGATTTAGAGCTTAATGAGCATCACACCTCTGTCTTCCCTTGCTCTGAGGAAAGTCAGGGTATGATGACCAAGCCCTGTCTATGGGCAAAGGTGTGTCTTGGCTTGACAGCATCTCTGGTGCCTTGGACAGCATGTGTGGTTCAGAAAATGCAAGCAGTTGTTAAGAAGACCGATACTTCCCTGTCCTGGCCAGGAAGGGGCACCCCAGAAGCACATGCTTCAGCAAGGGCGTGGGGAATGTCCACACAAACATACACAACTTTCTTGGGAGGCAAGATGCTTGTCTGTGAGCAAAGACAGCTCTGTGTGTGGCAGAAGGGGCAGCTGCATTTTGGGCTCACAGCAGGCTCTGCAGGTTGTCTCCTGCTCAGTGAGCAGACAGGGCAGCAGCCCATCTGTGTGTGTCTGCTCCTGGAGAGGCTGGAGAGCATCACCACTCCTCCTCCCCAGGGAAGGCAGCTCCGTGGCACGACCTCCCACCTGGGGAAACGAGATCAGCAAATGACTCCTAAGTAGCATGTCCATCACTGTCAAATTGACCACGGATGTCAAGCGTGAATCGGCTGTCCCCGCGGCGTGGCCACAGCCAGCCCCTTAGCTGGCTGAGCCGAGCTGTGCTGACTCCCCGTGATAGCATTTTAATGTGAGGGATGACAGAGGCCTCCAAGTTAATGTCTGCAGAGAGGTGACAGTTTTGAATGTCAGCCAAAGTGGAAGGCCTGCCTGGAATTTCGCAGAGAGGGAAGAGGATGGGCGTGAAATTAGCCCAGGCAACCGTGTCTGCCGGCAGCCTCGCGGCGCTGATACCTGGTGCTCCCAAAAGCTGGCAGCCTGAGCAGAACCTTCCCCTCAGACCTCAAAGGGCCACCTACGTGTGGCTCTTCCCAGGAGGGTGTCCAAGGGCTGGAGAAGGGATTTGAGTCTGGAGCTGCCTGTTGCACTCTTGCAATGACCACGGGGACGTGGAAATGGAGACAGAAATGCCGCACTGGCGATAGGAGGTGGAGATGAGGTGGGAGCCAAGCTGGTGTCTGCCCACCATTATTAAAGATAACCAGTGCATGTATTTAGATGAAGCCTGGCTCTCAGGAGCTTGGCTGGCTGCCTGAACAGCCCCACGGAGTCCCACAAGGAAGGCACTCCTGGTGATTAAAATCTGATGGCAAAGAGCATCCAAGTAATTCCTAAACAGCTCATTCATGAGAGGGAGAAAAAGACTCCGGATGCTCCTTGTGCAGATGAGGAATGGCCAGTACAAATCAGCCCATCCCAAATGAGCAGGTATTCTTGCCCCCTTCCCCAGCCTAGGGGCAGGGAGCTCACTTTGCTGTGCCTCAGTTTCCCTCCTCTCCATGGGAATAAAGTCTGGGTTTCTTTATGGAGAAATGTTGGAGAAAATAAATGGTCAGGGTTGCAAAGGGCCTGAAGACCACAGGTGGGAGGCATTCCTGAAAGCAGACGAAAGCAATGACAAGATACTGAGCACAGCCAAGAGCTAGGCTGGATTTATTAAAGAAAAAACGAGGGAGACGTCTGTGGTCAGCTTGATAAATTGTCTCCCCCTCAAAGCCGTGTTTCTGTGTTATTGTTCGCCTGCGATGGGATCTTGACAAACTCTTCCCTGGGCTCAGGGGCTAATTGCTGAGTTCACAGAGTTGCAGATGGTCTTCCATGCTGTCATCTGAGCTGGCACTGGGCTGAACTGGTTGTAGACTGGCCACTGGGAAACCATTAATGGGTCTGTTTGGTATATGGGGCCATAATGCCATATGGGGCACAGTATTTCCTTTTAAGTCCAGTAGAGCCCAAACTCTTCCATTTGCTGGTAACCTTCAAAACAGGGAGAAGAGTCAATTTCTGTTCGTGTTCCTTGTGAAATCCTGTCTGTAATATGCAAAAGGATTTTCAGGAACCTGGCGTTGGATGGCCAGAGGATCAGGAAGAAGATGCTCTGCTTCTCCTTGCTGCAGAAGCCCAGGGAGGAGGGAAAAAGTTTGGTTGTCTGTGTTCCAGCAAAGCCATGACTTGGGAACTCTGGTGGCCTGCTTGACCCTATAGGGATATGCTCTGACCTGAATATTTGGGAAGTCACATCTTTGACACAAGAGAGCTTTGTGAGAGAAACTGCTTGATTCCCAAAGCAGGATTTTGACTGGGAGCTGTTTCAATAAAAATCTGTCTTTGTATTTGTATGTAGCTAAAGCAGTGTGAGGAATGCTGTCAGATAAATAAATGCAGGTGGCTCATGAGGAGGAGGATTGTAGTGGGCAAATCTCTTCAGAAAATGTCTTCTGGGTGTTGGAAGGTCCTAGGGATTCCAGGAGCTGCTGAACCAATCCTGTATTGCTGGGACTAGCCTGAGATGGTGTTAACAGAAGTGGTAAATAGTGGCTGCTCTTCTTGCCAGGGTTTCACCTCCAGCTGACTACAGCCATGTGGAAATGGAGATGAAGGATTTGTCAACCCCTTGCTTGAACATACGAGTCCTGCTTTGTCGTTACACTGAGGGCAGAAGTGTGGCTGCAGGCCAGTTACACAAAAAACCCCACCAGAACTCCTCACAGATATGTCAAATGTCCAGTATCTGTAAAAAAACAACAAAACAAATAAAAAAACCCTAAAAAATTCCCACCAAAAAGCCAACACACCCACAAACCAAAAAAAACCACCTCCAAATCAAAATAAAAAATGATCTCCAGATCCCTAGTTCTCAGCGCCCCAAAAGTCCAAGTTAGTGTTGTCTGGTTTTAGCTGGATACTGAAATCAAATGGTATTAGTGCCGAGAAAAGCCTCTTAAAATAACGAGAAGGTCTAAAGTGAATCCTAAATTCCTTACTCTAAGTTTAATGCTGTCTTTATAAGCCCGGGCAATTGACTGGAGAAATGCTGGCCTTTGTTTAACTGTTTTTCTTGGCAGCACTTTGACCTTTAGGTATCTCCTTGTCTTGACCTCAGCTCTTTCCCAGCCAGACAGCCGTGGAGGAATGCTGCAATTTGCAGGCTCTTAATCCCAATATATCAAATGCCAGTCTTGAGGAGCACTGCTGGAATCTGCTGAAGCATTGACCTGTGTTGTCCTTGTCTGCACTGCTCTGTGGCTCTTCTGAGAGCCTTGAAGGACACTTCTCTGCCCAGGAAGATGTGGATCTTTTCTCCTGCTGGTTGTGCTCAGTTGGTGGCATGGGAGGGATGTCACAGTGAGGCTCTGACTCCACTGAAGTCCACCAGGAGGGTGCCTCTCATCACCTTTTTCAGGGTGGAGAACTTCCCTGCCATCCCTGTTGTCACACAGAGCGCTTGCTTTCCTTCCCACTGGTTCACTTTGCAGCCTGTTTTCTCCCAAAGTGTGGGTGGAGGCATTGTGGGAGAAGACCCCTGTGGATCAAACTCCCCCTTGCTGCCATCCCTGCCTCCTCTGCTGAGAGCTGTGACCGAGCAGGTTCCCTCTCGTCAGGCTCAGGCTACAAGCTAACTCAGGGGAGAGATGTGTGCGGTCGTTTATCCTCCTCATCGACAGATGGGAGCCGACAGCTTCTTCCCTTATGCAGTCACAGACTCCACAGCTTGCATCTTTTCCCCCTTTCTGCCAGGAATAACTTTAAGGGGGGGCTTTAAAAAATGGTTCATTAATGTTCTGGAAATGTTGTTTTGTGTGTGAATTGCAGGAACTATTTACAGTAACTTCTCAAATGAACCTTGCGAAAGGGGAATAATTTTGCTGTGTGCAAATTTCGCAGCCTTTTACTGCTCTGATTTTTTTTTTTTTTTTCCTTTTCCTGACAGCATCTACATTTTAAAGTTATGGCCCCAGGCTTAAGAAACCCAGTGTCTTTTTGGACCAGGTGAATTATGAATCAGCCTTGAACTCCCTTCATAGTGTTGAGTATTAATGTGTCCATATTGCGGAGGGTTAGTGACTTAGCCAGTGGGTTGAGCAGAGAGCAAAGAGGGGACTTGAGGTCTCTGAGTGTTTAAGGCAGGGCACTATATTCATTCCCTGCTAGACAGATGGGAGACAGTGAGGCCCATGGACCTTGGAGAAATTAATGGGGCTCTCTGAAAAAAACCCATCCTGCTTAGAAATGAAATGTTAGCTGCACTTCCGTGTGCTCTGTGCGGCTGCCTTTATTTTTATTGGTCCCTCATCCGTTAAAGTTGTCACCTCCTGCTGTCATCCCAACTTTCTGTGTTGGGAGGAGGCTTGGTGGAAGAGCCCTTCCATGAATCATAGGGATATTGGCCAGTTGTGCTGCCTGCATCTCGTTTTAACGGGGGTCATTAACCAATTATCAGCTTAACTGAAGATACTTGCTGTAAATTTAATTAAAACTGATTATGTGAGGTGAGATTTTTCCCGGATGGGAGCGTTGGAGTGCCATAAGGTGGGAGACAGCTTGCCCCGGCAGAGGGTCAGTGGGCAGGCAGCAGGGCTGGATGTGTGACTGGAACAGTTCGGTCAATATTTCATTCTGGTCAGTTTTGTTGATCTTTCCTGACTTACATGAGTTACCTGCAGATCCTGGGTTTCTGGAGAAAGATGTTTTGGATAATCCTGCAGCCCCTCTTGTCCCCAATATCCTGAGGCTCCTTCCTACCTCTCAAACCCACCCCTCTGGCTTTGGGTTTTGACTGGCATTATTTATTGTTCCCTTTACATCAGCCCCTCTGCTAAAGCCAAACCTCGTCTTGTTGAGCTTGGCTTCTTGGCAAGTCTGAATCTTGCAAATATGTCCAGGTTCAGAGAAAAACAACTGTTTAAGGATTTAGAATTCAATTGAAAGCCAAAAGGAAATACAGCATTGTGTTCTGGATAATTAATAGATTTTTTTTGATAGAATAGCACTGATATTTTTGTTGATATTTAGTAATAAATGTGGTCACTGAAATGCTTCTTTTGAAATATAATTTTAATTGAATTTTAAGTGAAAGTCATTTCAAGATGAGGAAAACTGAACTGCTGGGCTCAGAAATATTACAGCTAGACACCTTGATTTTGCAGAATTAAAATATTTCAGTGTGAAGAACCTTCAATGTGAAGGAGTCCAGAGTGATTTGAGAAGTGTTTTGATGTTCCTGAATCTGCATTTTTCCCTGGTTATAGACACAGTATGTGTGTGTGGTAATGGAACATTTTTTACCTACTTCCACAGTAAATGAGTAGGTAGCACAGTCCTTTGGTGAAAAAACTTAGAATTTAAATAGACAAGCTGGCAGGTTATTTAATCTCTGGATAATTTTGCCTGCCAGCAGAAGAGTATTTTTCACTTGCCCAGCTCAGTCTTTGGCTGAGCCAAGAACTGAAGCTGGGTTTTCTGAGTCCTTGTCCCATGTCCCACAACAAGATCCCTCTCTTCCCTCTTTGTCTGCGGTTTGTGATTGATCGCCCATGTCTCCTGATATTATTTCTCTTCTGCTCCCTGATTGTATGATTTGAAACTTTTATAAACAGACCATAGCAAATGCATGTGACACACAAAAATATGGGTATTCATCAAAGCAGCACAGCTGCTCCTGAAACAATGGTGCTAAGGAAGCCCATTCATACTAATTACAGCAGCACAAAGAATTGTGTTGCTAAATTTGCTGGCAGGTCCAAAAAATGTTTTGGCTTGACCTGAAGCAGTCTCTTTTGGGGAAGAAGTTTTTGGCAAGTTGAAACGTTTTAGTTTCACTCTAGGAGCAGCATTTTGTTCTGAAGCAAAGGATTGGCTTTAAGTAGAGACGAAGAGTTTTGAGATGGAACTTCTGTTTTAAAAGTCCAAGTGAAGTTTTTTGGTTTTTTTTGTTTTGAAGGAAAGAAAGTTTTTCTCTTACCCTTGAGTTTGATAAAAAGGGATAAGTGGGATGATGGTTTGGACAGCTTGTTCTCCCCAGTCTGAACTCTTCAGCTGCTGGAGGATGGCCTGACCCTTCTGCAAGCACCAGGAGAAACATCTCACCTGAGGTCTGAGGTCCAGGTGACCTATCCCTTCTCTGCTTTGGCCCCAAAAATGTGCTGAGCTGATGACTCTGGTGAAGCCCAGTAGCCCTCATGTGCTGGGGGGAACAGAACAGGGGCAATTGCTCTCCTAAATCTCTTTGTTCTGAGCCCAGAAGGAACAGAGTGTAATTACACTCCACATTCCGATATTTCTGTGCACTCCTCTGATGCCATTCCAACTGCACAACAATATTTTCCTTTCTGAAAATAGCAGACTGATTTAGTGAGATCCTTGACTGTTTAGAAAGTCTGAAAAAGCATAATTAAGGTATCCAGCCAACTCCCCCCTTTTGCCTTGTAATTATTGAGTGTTGATTATCACCCCAAATGACTTCCACCACCCGCTCAAGCTTAACTTTGCCCCACAGATCTGTCAAAACAGAGACGTGTATCAACATCTCAATTTGCTATTACAACAGAGGGAACAAACTTCCTTTCCTCTTCAGATGAATCGATTTTCAACGTAATTTCACAATCGTGCAGTGGGTAGAATGATTTACTGCTGCACAGCCTCTGCCTGCCTTTCTCTTCGAAATCTTACCTGCACAAACCTCCTGGTTTACCATTGGAGTTGGGTACCTAGAACAGCCCCAAAGAGCTGTTGCAACTCCTGACATCCAACACCACACCAGTAAAGCCCAAATTCCCAAAGCTGCTTGAAGGGAGGGGCAGTACAAGGACAGCAGCCTCATGCCAAACATCTGAACTGAGGTGAAAAAAGCAAAATGTTTCCAGCCCACATCAACTTTGCTGGCTTCAGCAGGAGCTGCTTTGTTTGTGCGACAGGGTGCACGCAGGAGCCCGCGTGAGTCGACGGGAAAACTGCACTTCACGTTGTTTCAGCCCCTGCTTTTACTAAGCAGCCATTTGGATGACATATGGAAATTAATGTTATATTTAGGCATGTTCCTCTATGTCCATGAAGACAGTTGCAAAACTATTTTTAACTGTAATACTTGTACTAATCCTCCTAAAACCCACGAAGGGGCACTAACTCTTCTCCAGCAGCAGAGGAAAACTCAGCCCAGTCTTTAGGGGCATATTTCTGGATGGGGAGATATTTGCTAGAATAACCAGTTCACTTCACTCTGATTCTGCTCTTATCTCAAGTTGCTCTGCCCTCCTTGCCAGCATCCTGCTGATTCCTTTGGCTTGCCATACCCACAACCTTGCTGTAGCAAGTCCTGGGACTTGGCAAATGCCTCGGGCTGCTCGTGGCTCTGGCAAGCACCAGCAGCTGTGTTGCAGATCTGTTCCAACACACATCTGTGTGGGGCTGTCCCTGTGGCGGCCGTGTCAAAATCTGGGATACTGCTGCTCCTGCGTGCCCTGCGTGTTGCTCCAGGTGCTTGCTCCCAGTTCCTGGGCTGGCACAGGAACCCTAACCCTAACTCCAACCCCAACCCTGCCCACAAAGGTCTGCTGAGCACACCAGCTCACCAGCAGCACTCCTTTTTCCTTTAAAGAAAGGCTGTCTTCCAAGCCTTTGTGCAAGGGAGAAGCCATAAAGATGGGGTTAACAGCTGACATTGTGGATGGGCCATCCGAGTTGCCAACGGAGATGCGAAAGCACCACTGAAAGCTCTGAGATTGATTTCTTCAGGAGCCTTTGCAGAGAGGCCAGAGGCAGAGTGCCAAGATCTCCCAGGATGGCTCCTGTCTGGGGTATTGCAGCAGATTCCTGCTCATGAAACCCTTGTTGTAACCCACTGGAGTGTTCTGCGGGATGTCTGCGGCAGGATCTGTTCCCTGCTCCAGGCATGGCCTCCCCCAAGGGCCAGCGTGTCACTGTAATGTGATTCCTCAGCTTGATCCAGCTGGTGGGTGGGTAGGGAAGGAGCTCTCTGCTCCCTCTGGAGCTCCGTTCAGCAAGTCTCTCTGCTGAGATACCAGCCCTGCTCAGGCTCAGATAATCCAATCTCTATTTTTGACATTGTCCATTCTTTTATCTTTTTTTTTTTTCTTTCCCTTTTTCTCATTTTTCCATGGCATCTCCTGCTGCCCCACATCACCTGTAGGCCTTGGGAGAGGTGGTGCCTCCTGCCATGGCTGTGCTGGGCAGGGATGTGAGCAGGGATAATTACCTTGCACTCCTGCACTGCAGTGCAGTGATGATGGCAATTTATCAGGCTATTCCATGGTGGACTGGACTTGACCTGGACACAAGAGTCTCAGTGCTTCCAAACAGCTCCACTCACGTGGTGCCCACTCCAGCTTTCCTGGAAGGCAGGAGGATCTGGCGAGAACTGCCTGACATGCCACCATTGATGCATAATAGCCTTCAGTTAGGGGGAAAAAAAAGGATAATAATAAAAAAAAAAGAAACAGAAAAAACAACCTTCTGCCCATGATCCCGTGGTAACCCTAGAAATATGGGCATTAATGTCCAGAGAGCTTTCTCCTCTGGATGAGAGGGGAGTTAATGGGTTTGGATTATTTGTGGTTATCTGGATTTCAGATTGACACCATAAATATTCAAACTCTGAACCTGGCTGGATGCAGCCGCTGTTGACTTTTGTATGACCTAGCTGGAAACTTTAAATCAGCTGTCGACTTGACTTTCAAGGGAGTGAAATGCTCCAAATCCACTAGATAGCATCTCCTTGGTGTTTTATTACCTCCTGAGAACCTCAGTTTGGTAGGGACCCAACTCCAGCCTCCTCTCAGAAAGCGAGGCTTTGTTAGGCTTGCAGAGTCGTTAAACCTGCCATGTGGGAATAAGGGTGTCCTACCTTGTGGCAACACACAGGGCTTATTATACGGAACGTACATGATTAATATACAAGCAAAATGAGTCCAGATGCAAGCCTAGCATTGTGTTATTAATAGGCTAACATAGATCTCCATCAATGGTGCTCTCTGTCTGCTGGATCACACTGGATGCTGTGCTTTCAGTGGGCTTTTTCTGGGGGTATTTTTTTTAAGCATTCCTTTCTCTTTTGAGATGGAGGTACAGTGCTTTTCTGAAGTTATTGAGTGGGTTTTGCTGCCAATGTAGAGTGTGCTGTCATTCTGGTCAACAGTCCAGGGCTGGTTTGTAAAGTGCTGGGTGAGTCAGGAGTGACACATGGTGAGCAGCTGTGAGGGTGGGCCAGCGGTGATGCCTTGGAGTGGCTACCTAAAACAGAGGCTAGACAAGGTTAAGAGAATAAAAGCAGGTATTTATTGAAGGTCTTCAAATAGGTCCACTTTGGGCAGTCAAAAGCCTCACAGAGGGGCTACACCCAAGATGGAAAATGGTCAGGAGTTTTTCAGACAATTGTAAGTTTGGTCCATTGACATATCAGGGGTTAATCCTCCAATTACAGCTTCAGGTAATGAAGTCACATTCCCCCAGTTTGCTCCCCACAATTCACTTTTATTTACATCTCTGGGTCTGAGGTAGTAGGGTGTCCTTGAGCTTCAGCTCACATTCCCCCAGTTCGTCTGACCAAAATGTGAAGACAGCAGCTAACACTCTATATGGAGTTTATAGTTATACACTAAAGCAGTACAGGATCTGAAAAATATAAAAGCTACATCCTAAGGCATCGGCAGTGCCACCTTGAAGGGCACTCTCTTGCCCAGTGACAGAGCAGAGCAGCCCTCCAACAGCAGATTCATCACAGCAAGCACTGTGCTCAGCACTGTCAACCTAATGGATGTCACAGTGGCCACAGTGGTGGTGAAGGTTATGGCCTTTGCTGGAGAAAGAAACTCAAACAGCATTTTGGTAATTGTATGGTGGCAGTGGGGAGGGCAGTGACATAGCTGACATGTCCCTCCTCTGGAGAGCTGGTCAGTGTCTCCAGGGGTGATGCTCTGGACAGTCAGAGGTGGAAACGTTGGGGCTGGATGTTTTGCTGGAGTTAAGAGGGGACCTGCTGAGAGTGTGGCTGGAGTCAAGGCCTCCAAACCTTTGTAGCCCCATGGGAAGTACCAGAGAACTCTTTGCCTCTTCTTCCCTCAATTCCCAGCTGAAGGCTAACCTTTCCAAAGCCATGGCTGGGTCTGACTGCCTCAGGGCTGGGCTGGGCTCACAGCTGTGTGGGGCACTCAAATACCAACAGGGGTGTGGTGTGAAGGGGTTTTGGGTCCACACAAAGAATGGTTTTTGAAAATGCAGGGGCTGGCACGTCCAGGCTGACAGCTCTTAGACTAATTGGTTTGACAGTCTGGACCTCTAATGTAATGTTTTATCATGTCCAGCAGATTTCTGTTCCAAATTCCCTGAGGAGATCCCTAAAATAGCTGTTCAATGAATAGCTTTTCCCTGCAGCTAAGTGAGAGGTGCTGACATTTGAGAGATTTTGGAAAACCAGCCCCACAACCTTATGGATTATCTCCCATCTCCTTTGCTCCTCTGGCTGGTACTGGGAATCCCAGTGAATCCCAGGCAAGTGGCTGGGCCTTGTAGTGGCCAGTGCTCCAGGTCTTCATTCCATCCCCACCTCTGTTGGGAAGGTGCTTCTTCCTGAAGTTCCTGCTCCTGATCCTTTGAGATCCCTCTCTGCAGAAGTCCCCAGAGACACGTGGTGTCCTGGAGACCACACACACAGGGATTTAGAAGTCCCATTATGGCCACAGCTGTGCTCTCGTGTCTCCAGCCCACATGGTGTCCTATCCTCCAGCCTGCAGGCAGTGGGTTCTTGTAGGGACACCTTCCTCCAACCTCACTCCTGGTTATGAAGATGTCTGGGCTCTCTGATGCAGCCTCACGTGCCTTGTGCTTTTAATACCGTGTATGAGTTGCTCTCTGCCGACTAAGATTAATTGAATATGTAAAACAATAGGTGCAAGGAATTAATACAGGGCTTTGTAATACAAGATGACTTTTATTCTAGTTTGAATACTTCACACAGCAGCTATAAGTGCATTAGTTTTATTGATCTATATTCATAGAATTATTTAAATGTACCCTCTGGTGCTGAGTGTCAGGGATTTTCCAATGCTTGCCACTATGCATTTTTCATTAGAGGCTAGCGAAGGTAGATCCAAACCTTGACTGCCCAGGCAAGATTAATTTCATCTTGACAGCCCCAGCCAAACAGAAGCAGAGTGTTTTGAGAGCTGACCACTAACCATGGTCTCACACCACGTTCCCCGGAGCGATTTCCCGGGCTGCCTCCTTTGGGCTGTCCTGCAGCCTCTCAGTGCTGCCAGGGTACACTGGCTACCAAACACCCTGGCTCCAGTCAGGCTTTTCTTCTGCATTTTGTTTTAAAGACTGAAAATGGATGGGTTCCTATATATAGCTGAAATTCCTGTATTAAAACCCTGTCTGTACCATGCATACTAAGCCTGGCCTGATCTTTCAAGGTCAGATGTTTGGCAGGTGCCAGCACTCTGTAGCTGGTAGAACATTTCTTCCTTCCAAATGTGACTGGATTGCCTTGTATTTCATCTGATTTTTTTTCTCCACTTTTGTCTAAAAATGCTCAGTTCATTCCCTCACCCTTCCCTGGTGAGGAATTTAAAAGAAAAAAAAAAAAGAACAACTTAATTTCTGGTGGAAGGCATTCTGAAGTTTTTCTTTTAATGGTGTTTGATGGTAGTCACCAGCCAAAGGAAACTGTACTTGTCTAGTTCATAGAAAACTTAGGATGAAAAGAACTAAGCTTCCCAGAGAAAAATGAAATGTGATGGAGTTCAGTGGTTAGAATCAAGGCAGGCGGAAAGGCAGCCTTGCCATCCAGGTTTGTCATGAGGTTGGGTGAGGAATGGGAGCTCTTGTAACCCCCCTTTTTCTGCACTGGGTTGCTTGTTAAGGTCGTGGGGAGTCTCTGGTGCCTGGTAAGAGGCTGAGCTCACACTGCAGCCCTTGCTCGAGGGAGGGCACCAAGAAGGTGTCTGTCCTTTAGCTGACAGCCTGGTGAAACTAAAACTCTCTGAGTTTTCTGTCTCTCTGCTAAATTGGGTTAAAATTAGCTGACAGGTTCCAAAGCGATTGAAACACAGAAGCCTACGGTGTAATTGCATAAGCCACTTTCCTTGGGAACCAAGCTGAAAAGCACCAGCATGTTTTACAGCACTTATTATAACAATCATTTTGTGTCTGGTTCAATGTTCGCGGCACCGTCTGGATGTGAACTCGAGGAGTGCTGGAGGGGTACACAGCCCGTGGGCCTCCTCGGGAGGATGTGTGTGGATGCCTGTTTGCTGCAGCAGGAAAGCCTCTGGGATTTGGGATCCCAGCCCTGCAGAGATGCTGTTACCGACCCTGCTGGTGAGGCTGTGCCCATTACCGTCTAAAGCCTCCTCTGAAGCCGGCCTTGCTCCTCCTGTTTTGTCCTTGGGGCTGGAGGAAGAAGCTCTCAGGGGATGCTGTTGCCTCTGTGCTGTTCTGCCTTAGGGCTGCTGCTTTCCCGTGAGAAGGTTAAAACTCCAACTCATCCTTTCAGGATCAGGGAGTGGGATCTCCTCTGGGCCTTGCAGCAAGGAAGCGCTGCCTGGTTTCTTGTCCTATCCCAGGTGACCGTGTCTGCGAAGCTGTCCCTGGAGGAGGCTGTGCCTCAGCAGTGGAGCAGAGCCATGATTGCTTGTAGCCTTGCTGTGCAGGTGGCCCTCAGGTGTGTCTGCTCCTCCCAGGTGTGTCCTGTGCTCCAGAGCAGGGGCAGAGCCTCGCCGGGCTGTACAGTGTGGAGGGAGATTGCCTCTCACCACTCTGCGGGGACTTGGAGGAAGATCTTTGCTTTCATATTTTAATGTATTTATTTATTAATAAATGGAGGGGGTAAGATGGAAAACGGCCCTGGCATCATCACCTTCTCCCCATGGCTCAGCATCCTCACCGCAGCGCGGCTGGGAGATGGAGCTGGGCTGGGCATCCCCTGGCTCTCGCTGGTCCGGAGCCCTGCCGGGTCCAGCTGCCCCCCAGCCCGGGGTGCCAGCACCCAGAGCCTGCCCGGCGCTCGGAGCAGGCGGCCGTGGCGGCGGGTTCGTGAACTTGGCTATGTTTTATAGCCACTAGAGGGGGGTCAGAGACTGCTGGCTTGGGCTGCCGGCTGCGGGGAAGCGCGGCCGGGGGGCTCGGGCTGAGCCCCGCCTGGGCGGGCAGCCCTGCCCTGGGCTCCGCGTGTTCCCAGCGCCCCTGCCAGCCTCGGTGAGAGCTCCCTGGGGAAGGGCAGTGCTGCCAGGCAGGACGGGCTGTGCATCTGCTGCGCTTTCTCCCCGTGGGGATGTGGCCGTGGGAGCACTGGGCTAGCAGGGAGCCAAGCTGGGGAGTCCCTGCAGCCCACGGAGGTCTTGTCAGCTCAGCTCCAGGGGCACTTTGTGACCCGCGAGCCAGCTGCTGTCCCCCAAAGTCTTCTCTTGCCCACACGTGAGCCTGAAACCACCTGAGGCAGCTCTGGGCAAGACCCCATCAGCTCCTCTGAGCCTTGGGTGTTCATCCCTTCATCAGGCTGTGCTCCTCCACGTCCCAGCAAGGAAGGCAACCTGTGGCTCTGCAAAGTGACACCCCAGTGTCACTCTGGGTGACACTGCCCAGCCCAGGGTGTGTGGTTTCAGCCACTGCTAAAAAGGAGGCACTGAGACTTGCCCGGGAACGTCAGGCCATTGGGATCGCTGGAGCAATTTCAGCTGGCCAGGAGCAAGTCTGTTTATTGTCTCTGAAACCAGGCATTCGAGGTGCTCAATTTCCTTTGCTAGCAAAGCCCAAAGCAGTGTTTTGTGCCAAGATGAGAAGAGATGTTCACAACACTTTTATAGCTCATTGTTTTCCCTGATGGGCCCCTATATGTGATTTTTTCTAAAGGGGGAGGAAGTGCTGGATTTTCCATTTCAAGGCGCTGCGCTCCAAATTCTGAGTGATATGAGCCATAACACTTGCAAACTTCTCACGGACACCTTGGCAAGGCTCAGCCAACTTCTGAAGAGAGAGGAAAGGATGAAAAGGGCTTGACTGCCCTTTGCAGAGCCTGGCACAGCACCGAGAGGGACTTTTCTTCCTGGGAGCAACACACATCTCTGCTGCTGTCGCATGGTGGATGTTCCCGGTGGCTCTGGGACAGGGTGAAAAAGCAGGTAACTCTTCGATGGCATCAAAATGATGTTCCAAGATCCCCCACACTTGTTGCTGAGAGCACCAAGTCCCTAACACATCCCAGGAACAGCCTGTTCTCCGTGTCACTGGGAAGTGATGGGGCCCGGTTGCATTAATGGATGGGAGGGATTTGGCCTCTCTACCCCTCGGCCTCCCCACAGCTCCAGGATCGTTTTAAGTGCAAGGCTGCGGATTATAAATTATACAGCATTTATAAGCAGGAAAACATCTGCTGGGTGCTCTTTGCAGTGGACAGGGCCAGCCAAAGGCTCCAGGACACGGCGCGTAGGGGTTGCACCAATCGCCACCTGTCTGCTCCTATAATCGAGTTGATTTTTTACGATCTTGACATCAGCTTTCAAGATGCATGATCTATGTGTTTATTTAGCTGTCTTTCCTGGCGTCCCTTAGTTTTGAACTCCTGTAAATCCTCCCACAGTTGGATTTCTGCACTTTTCAGAGATTACATTTCCTGACAGTACATTTCTCCTTCCCCCTCACTCCGTTGACAGCTCAGGCGAGGCTCCAGGGACCCAAGTGTTCAAACCTGGCTCTAGAAAGCTTAGCTCTGACACAGAGTGGGTCTAACTTTGCAGGGCCAAGGAGCCAGTACCAGTACAAGCAGGAGAGGTGACCCAAATGTGCTGCTTTGAGGTTGAAGTCCCCCTCCAGGTTCAAAATTGATCCAGGAGCTGTGTCAACCTCCAGGACTTGGCCATGTGTGGCCTCTGTGAGAGGCCCTGCTGAAATCGTGTCTCCAGGCCAGAAAGGTGAGTAGACTCGATGTGGCCAGAACAGCAACTTTTTATTAAAAACCCCAAATTCTGGCTGGCGGGCAGAGAGTTTTGCAGTTCTGTTTGTTTGGGTCCCCGTGGCCCTTCCTCGCTGTTGTTCTCATTTCAACAGGAGTTAACCCACTCAGGAGCTTCCAAGGGATCCCAGGGATCCAGTGATTCCCAGAAGGATCTCATTATAAATGCCCTTTTTGTTTTTCACAAAATCATGTCACTTTTGTCCTCTTCTTTTGGGGAAGTACAGCTAGTGCTGAACTCCACCAGCTTCCAGATGTTTACAGATGGATGAATACTTGCACACTACTGGGAAAAAACAAGCAGCAGCCTCTGCTCTTTTGTGCTTTTTTTCTTCCAGCAAAGCAGGTGTTGTTGAGCAGAGCTGTAGCCAAGAAGCCTCTGAAATCTGTGGGATGCTTCGTACAACCCTTAGCCTCTGACTGCAGCTGCTGGGAATATATCTCCATGGAAAAGCTGTGTGAGTTTTAAGAGTTAACATGGGCTGATCTGGCTTTCCAGATGTGGTTTGCAACCAGTCTCCCTCTCCCAGCCTGTCCCAGCACCTTTTGGTCACTCCTTGTCCTCTTTTGCCCCCTCTGGCCTTTTTCTCATCCTTTTCACAGAGCTCTTCCGCCTGGTCCTCATTCCCTGTGCTGTCTGCCACACTCCCTTCCTTTCTCTGCTCCTTTTGAGAAGGAGGAGGAGAGACTTCCAGGATCCAGAGCCATCCTGGCTCTGCCCTGTATTCTGCCTATGCCACTTGATCCCTGACTCTCTCCCCAAACTTCTTAGCCACCAGTGACATGGGAATTAATTTATTTACAGCTTTAATGCCTCTAGAAGGAGTTTTCTGCTAGACTGCATGCGATGAGATGGTTTCCCCATCTCTCGGGGAGGATTCCTGGCTCCGGCAGGTACTGTGCTTGATATTTTTCTGAAGCCAATATCAAGTTTTCCCAGGTACAAATTCATGTTTAAAGCCTTTGCACTTGTGCTTGGATCAAGTGGCATTCCCACCCACTGCTAGCCCTGCTTCTGAGCTCCTCTGCTGCCTGCAGCAGCACTCAGAGGTGTCCAGATAAAAGGGATTTGAATGTTCTGTGTATCTCAGGACATATTTTCCCACCTCTGTTACCAGGCCCCAGTTGTACCTGCTGTTTCACTCATCCCTCAGTGCTGCTGAGGATTTCACTCCCACTCTGTGGTGCCATCTTAAACACCCAGCAGGAACAAAGCTCCTGGTAAAAGTCCAGTTTCCCATGGGTTTGGGCTAAAATCTTCACATTTTCACTCACTAAAGATCTGGCTGGACAGCTGTAGGTAGGTGACAACACACCTGTATGTGTATGACAATGTCACTCTTGCTGCATCCTCACGCTGTGAGCTGGGAGCAGCATGCTTTGATGCATTTGTGGGGCCATGATTGGGAAACCCACAGAGGCAGAAAGCATGCCCTAACCAATGTCTCTGCTCTGGCTTCTTTTTTCCCTTCCTTCCCAACACGATCCTCACTGCCAGGTCCTCTCAGCCATCCTTGTCCAGTAGAGATGAGAAGAATTGATGATTTACCATGGCATAAATTACCCCTCTGCATAATGAGATGTTGAAGGCTCTCTTTCACACTAGGCTGGAGAGTTGCCTTTATGGGCATCCTGAAATCTTGGGCTTGAATGGAAACCCATCTCCCACTAGCAGGAGATTGGATACACCTCATCATCACTTGTGCATATTTTTGCCTGCCACGCAATCGCAGGAAAATAGGTGAGGAAAGATTGATCTGTAGGTATTAATTTTATGGGATTGTGTGGAATCCACCTCCCATCAATTTACCAACAGGTTAGAAGAGCCAATGTCCTTATCATTCCCCTCATCCTAGCACGGAATAACCTGCCAAATGAGCTGTCCCTTTATAAGGGTGTTATCATGTAGAACAGCGAGGCGGATTTGCACCTCTGATGGCTCCGTGGTAATTTATATGGCATTAATGCCTAGCTGAAGCCTGGGTCTTGTTGTGTTCCACCTTGGGAGAGAGATCTTCCTGTGCTGAACTGCTCCAGGTGGCCCAGGGAATGGAAATGTGCTGGGAGCAAACAGTGCTGGTGAGGTGGCTGCAGGTTGAGAGCAGATCCTGCCACACCAGACTGCCTATATCACAAATAATTGAAGTCATGTTTGCCCCTAGAGGGCTGCTTGGACTGCACCAAGGCTGTTGTGACCTGCCCACGTTGCATGTGTGTGCTCCTGTAGAAAGTGGCTTAGACGGAGCTCGATCCCTCAGTGAATTCCTGTTGTCCCCACCCCATTTTCCACGTGGTTGGTGACCACCACCTTCAGTTCAGGGCTGATGAGCCTTGCCCAGCCCAGCTCTCACCACCAGCCTGTGTCTTCCCATCACATTTAGGCTGGAAAGGACCTTGCTTGGAAACTCTCCCTGCTACCAAGAGCTGGCGACATGGTTTGCTAATGGTGTCACAGCCAGACTCTGCCCTCTAGGTCTCATCTGTAGAGCCAGCACCCTTATTAGAAATACAACCCTTCTCTTTCCCCATATTTTTTTTAAAGTATCACTGAAAACTAAGGCACAGAGAAATGGAGCCCTTTGCCCAAGGTCATTAACCAGCTGCAGAGTCTAGAATAAGAGCGCCCTGATTTCCTGGTTTTGTGTCACAAGTCTGAACAGCTCCTTATTCTGATGACAGCCAGGGCTTTACTGTAAGGAAGGGGGTAGAAAAAAAAAAGCCATATTTCAACATGCTTCTTGCTCTGTCCCTGAGTGCATCCCCCAGGGTGAGAGTGAAGTCAAGAGGCTGCTGTGAAAGGGTTATAGCCGACCTCTGATCACAACCGATTAATGACAGCCCCAGGGAGCAAAAGCCCTTGAGCTGCCAGGAAGAGGTGAGCATGGAAAAGCAGAGAAGTTTTAAATGCAGCAGCCAGAGTCCAGAGTAGAACAACAGCCGAGGAAACAGCTGTGTCTGGACACAGTGCAGGAACAGAGGGGACTCATCCATCCCCAGCAGGTCGGATCCAACCCTTCAATCCGCTCTGACCTGACTTGTTGCTCTGAATTTGCTGGTTATAATTTGGGGCTTTTTCATTTGTTTGTTCAAACTAAGAAAAAAAAAAATAAAAAAAATAAAAAAAAAATTACTGTGAGGGCAGATTAGTGTTTAGCTGCAAGCAGATGACAACAACATTGTGTGAGGGTGAGGAACACTTGTCAAACCAGGGAAACTGAGGCAGAGCACCAGGATGGAGTGGGCAGAGCCAGGACCAGGAGGAACACCCGCTTCTCCCCGCACCACCAGGCATCCAGCTTTGTGCTGGGCTCAGCAGAAATCTTGCCTTAATGTAATTAAAGGATGAGCAGAGGCGGCTGCAAGAGGCTGTTTACAAGTGCAGAGGAGGGCATGCCGGGAAGATGCTCCATTCCCAGCTCCAGCTGCTGCACAGGAGCATCACCCTGGACGAGGATGTGCACGGCTCGGATGCTGTCCAGCTTTCCAGCTCTTCCATGAAGGGCTGAGAGCAAATTGGCTGCTAATGCAGCCAGGGGCTGGCTGGACTCAGCACTACAAGCTGCAGGATGGATGAGGAAACCTATCCTCCTGCTTCAACAGGTCCAACTCTGCTTGTTAGACCTGGTCAATAGTTTCCTGTCAAAAGCAATTCTCTGTCAAGCAGACTTTATTTTTTTTTTTTTCCTTTTTCAGCCAAATTTCTTGCTTTTGGTGCTTGGGCCTTTTTTTTTTTTTT